>SJYC01020756.1:0-85628 GCA_006408675.1 Madoqua kirkii
CTCTAAGTCAGCCCCACTTCCCTGCCCATTTGCTTCTCTGAGTAGGAGTCCTCTGAAAGCAAAGTCTTATTCATTTTTTGGACCCCAGTGCCCAGCACCAGAGCTAATCTGGATTCCCGACTTAGTATCTCTCCCTAGAGCTCCACTGCCTCCAGCCAGGAAGTGCAGAATCCAGACTTTGTTCCAGAGGCTCTGGGCTCTCCTCCGCTGCTGTGGGGTGGTTGTCTTTATACTTTTGGCTCAGGAGGCCACAGCCACCGAACCAGTAAGAGGGGTGGCCACATGAATAGAGTGTTGTCTGAGACCACAAAGGGAGCCTGCATCTATGGTGTCTACCTGCATTTCCCAATATCTCTTTTGTGCTGGGTGCAGCTGCCATGGTACATTACAGTGTACAAAAGAAACCAAGTCTCTTTTCTCTTGAAGTTTCTATTCCAATAACTGGAGGGAATACACAAAGTAACAAGTAAATAATTTCAAACAATTGTGTTATTAAAAAAAAAAAGGACTTTCCTGGCAGTCCAATAGTTAATTAAGACTCTGTGCTTCCAATTCAGGGGGCATGGGTTCAATCCCTGGTGGGGTAACTAAGATCCCACATGCCATGTGACATGGTTTCCCCCCCCCAACTCACCAAAAAAAATCCCACTGTTTAAAATCATCTGTATTTGGGGGACTTACCTTGTGGTCCAGTGGTTAAGAACTTGCCTTGCAATGAGTGGATATGAGTTTGATCCCTGGCCAGGAAACTAAGATTCCACATTCCACACACTCAAAAATTAAAAACTAAAATGCATCAGTCTTAAACATAGAATTAGCACATCATTCAGCAATGCCACTCTCAGGTATACACCCAAGTTCACTGGAAACAAGGATTCAAATAAATCCATGTGCACCCACAACAGCCAGAGTGTAGAAATACTTTTTGTTTATCTACTGGTGAATGAATAAACAAACAAAAATGGCACTAGCATACATACAATGAAATATATGATTCAGCCAAAAAGATGAATGAAGCACTGACACACAGTGATGCGATGATCCTGGAAAAATGATGCTCAGTGAGAGAAGCCAGATACAGAAGATGGCACAGTAGATTATTCCATTGATATGAAATATCCTGGACAGGCAAATCCACATAGACAGAAAGTGGATTAGTGGTTGCCAGGGGCTGGGAAGGGGGAATTAAAGGACTGCTTAATGGGGACGGGATTTAGGGTGATGAAAAGTTCTGGAACTAGATAGTGGCTATGGTGGCACAACACCATGAGTGTACTTAATGTCACTGAACCTACACTTTCAAATGGCCAAAGTGGTAAACTTTATGCGATGCATACTTTGTACTTACGTGCATGTGCTCAGTCATGTCCTAACTTTGTGACCTGATGGACTGCAGGCTGCCAGTCTCCTCTGTCTATGGAACTTTCCAGACAAGAATACTGGAGTGGGTTGTCATGCCCTTTTCCAGGGCATCTTCCCAAGCCAGGGATCAAACCAGTGTTTCCTACATCTCCTGCATTTGCAGGTGGACTCTCTACTGCTGAGCCACCTGGGAAGCTGACATGTATTTTACCACGGTGATAAATTTTATATATATATATTGAAAAACAGACTAGGTAATGGGAGGAAGGATAATGGAGTAAGAGGGGTAAGGGATGATCAGGGAAAGCCTCTCTGAGCTGACACCTGAATAATGCAAGCATCTGGGAGGGCATTCCTGGCAGAGGGGACACTTTGTGCAAAAGCCCTGTGGTGGGAATGAGCATGATGTGTTCACAGAACAAATGAAAAACCACCACAGTGATTAAGAGGCACAGGTGAGAACAACAGATATCCAGCCCTGCTTGGGGTTATGTATTAAGTTTTCTTGTGCCTGCCATAACAAAGTACCATACTAGGAGGCTCAAAACAATAGAAAAATAGTTTTTGGTTTTGTTTTCTTTTTTTTAATCATGCTGCATGGCATGAGTGATCTTAGTTCCCTGACCGGGGACTGAATCCGAGCCCCCTGCAATGGAAGCATGGAATCTTAACCACCGGACTGCCAGGGGAGTCCCAAAAAGTTTTTCTCTCCCAATTTTGGAGGCCAGAGTCTGAATATAGTGGCAAGGTTGGAGCCTTCTGGGGGCTGTGAGGAGAATGCATTGGGTGCCCCCCCAGCTTCTAGAGACTGCCAGCCATCCTTCATGTCCCCTGGCTTGTAGATGCCTCACCCTGGTCTCCGCCTCCATCTCACATGGTGTCCCCCCTCCTCTTCTCTCATGAAGTTACTTGTCGTGGGATTTAGGGCTCATCTTTAATCCAGGATGATCTCATCTGGAGATCTGTAACTTAATTCTACCTGCAAAGACCATTTTTCCCCAAATAAGGTTACATTCACAAGTTCCAGGGGCTAAAACATAGAGGTATCTTTTACCAGGGGGCGGAAGGCACCACTCAACCTGCTACCAGTCAAAACATAAAATCAGTAACAGCAGGAAACCCGCGCAGAACTCTTTTCATGCTGTGGTATGTGCCAAGCACCCAGCCCAGATTACCTCATTAAATGCTGAAACGCCAGTGGCCTAACGTTTCTTTTCCACAGATGAGGAAACTAAGGCCCAACAGGTACGATCGCTTACCCAATCGAGTCCCCCAGCTCGTGGCTGAGCCAGTGTTCAAACCGCTTATGGTCTGATTTCAGAGAGTGCGCTCTTAACTCTATTCTACCGTCTTTCAGGGCGGGGCTACCGCACGCACACCTGCAGGGGGCGCCTTTCCCTCGCTGGCCCTGAGCGCGAGTGTCTAAGAATCTTTCTGCCTCCCCAGCACCCAGCCTGGTCTTCGGCACATGGGTCATAGGAAGTGGCCAGCTGAGGGACCCACGAAGTGGGTACAGGAGGTTATTAGTCCTTCTCTCATATTCCAAGGAATGAGGCCATCGCTGCCACTTATATATTTATTTGTTCCTTGTTTTTGTTTTTAAATCTGTGATGCGCCATCAGGAATCATTTCCGCTTCTGCCCCCAGTGAGGCTCTTAGCACTGCTCCCCTCTCAGCCAATGGAGAACACCGATTCTGCCAGGGGGCTGTGCTTTTTGTAGCATAATTGACTGTCTTAAAGGAAGCCGAGCCTCTGCCAGCTACGAGCTGGCGAGAAGAAAATACCTCGGGAGGCACAGGCTGAGATAACGATGACCCAAGACGCAGCCGCGGACGAGCAAGGGGGAATAGACCGCTAACTGCAAGCCCTCCCTGCCCGCCGCCCCACCATCCCTGGACAAAAAGCGCCCGTCTGCGCCCGCCGCGTTGCTCTGGGTGACCTTCCTTGGATGCAGAGTTCGCCCTGAGCGCATCTTCCTCGGATGCTCTGAAGGCCCGGGGACCGCGCTGTGCAGGCGTCCGGGGCTCGTCTTGTTTGCGCTCACCCGGGAGAGGCCGCGGAGGTAGCCGGTACTCGCACGGAGGTGAGTCCACTTTCTCCCCGCCCTGTTGAGGAAGATTGTCCCCCATGTTTCTGGAGCTGCAAACCCGGCTTCTGGCAGATGGGCGGGTGGGAGCGGAGAGCCGGGGAACTTGGCGATTCTTGGAATGGCAACACCTCCATTTTTTCCCCACGCGGAGAAAACCATCCGCCGCGCGCGCGCACACAAACACATACACACCCACAAGGTTCACCTCGCGTGCCCACCGTTCACCTGGAAGGCAGAGGACTGCACCATTTCCAGGCTGCGTCGGGAGATTAGGCAGCTCAAACCCTCAGCCCCTCTCTGGGACGCTTCCTGCGAGACCAAAATGTACAAGTCCCAACTCTGTGCGTTTCCTATTTATAACGCCGTGAGCGGATTTGGAAAAAGGATTTGACAGAAGTGCACGTAAAGGCTTGCCTATGAAGTGGGGAGGAAGGGAGTTGGGTACAGACAAGAGATGCCTCCTCCTGTGTCTGAACTTGTATGCGAGGGGCTGATAATTCAGCACCACGGCAGAAAGGACCGCTTCTTAGCTTCCGCTCGCTGCCTCCTTATTCGATGGTCCTTGAATGTGAAGTGGGAACCAGAGGGCGGGAGTGTCCAGGGCCCAGCGGGACCCACCCTCATCCCGGCATTTAGAGGATCGTGGGGCAGACATGTGAGCCTCCAGGCTCGGCTGTAGGTGGGGTAGGGGGGTGGCCCTTTTCAGGGGGCTGAGGCCACACTCAGCTCAGGAGAAGGAAGACAGACGCAAAAACCACTCCCTTCATAAAGAAAAGGAATTTCTACTGACGCGAACTTTCCCTTGCGGTAAGATTCTGGGTGGCGGTTGCCCACAGCATCAGGAAGAGATCTCTCTTCTCCCCCCGCCCCTCCTTCCGTACTGCGTCTTACTGTCCCTCCTCCATGAATGAGTGACGACATCCAGGGCAGTGACAAACTCGAGTGAGAAACTCTCACTGAATGGGAGAGGGTCACATTTCAGACACCCCCTCTCTCTTACCTGGCCCTCACCCTGCTCCCTCTGAGTCCTCCCTCTGAGCCCCAATCCCAAAGGCAGACCCACCATCCGCAGGGGTTTCTGTCCAGCGAGGGGCTTTGGAAGACACACCCAAATAGAGAGCCACCCACCAGCTCTAGAGAGGCAGCTGCGGCTTGGGGGAGGGGAAAGGGCTGGACGCGGGACCTTAGGTGCTGGCAAGTGTCCCTCTCTCTTACCTGGCCCTCACCCTGCTCCCTCTGAGTCCTCCCTCTGAGCCCCAATCCCAAAGGCAGACCCACCATCCGCAGGGGTTTCTGTCCAGCGAGGGGCTTTGGAAGACACACCCAAATAGAGAGCCACCCACCAGCTCTAGAGAGGCAGCTGCGGCTTGGGGGAGGGGAAAGGGCTGGACGCGGGACCTTAGGTGCTGGCAAGTGAAGATGACAGCTTAATCTCAGCTCTACGGACGCCTGGGGCCAGATCATTTTTGATTAAGGGGGGACTGTCCTGGACACTGTGAAGCATTGAGCAGCATTACTGCTCTCCACCCACTTGATGTCAGTTACAACTAAAAACATGCCTCCAAACGTTACCGAGTGTCTGGTGAGGCCGGAGGCAACATCACCCCCAAATGAGAACCACTGGCTTAAAAGCACAGAACCTGTGCTATTCATTGAGTCATAAGATCTTGGGTGTAATTCCAAAAGGGATGTTAGAGGTTATTTCTGGATCCAGTCTTTCTCTGATAGACCCAGAAAGTGAGGCAGGGGAAGTCTGCCATGCCCCAGGGCATGTTTATGTTCATGCCCCAAGTTCAGTCTCACTCAGCAGTTCTGACCATACTCCCAGACAGCCCAGCACTTAAGCCACCATCTAGAGCACTAACCCCACCCCATGCCTGCCCCCTAGCTGGCTCCTCACAACGTTAAAAACAAAACTGGCACTTTGTGGTGAGAAATTTCGATCCTGTCTTTTTTCGCCCTAAGGTCAGGTTATCAGGACTTGCTTCTTCTTAGGGGCATGGGAGTAGCAGACAGAGGGGCAGGGGAGGTGGCCAGAGCAGATAGAGGTGGTTGGGGTTAACCAGGTCCTGTCTGAATGTCAACCCTGGCAAGGAAACTTAATTATATCAGTCATTAGCACTTTAGTATAAATGACTTTAGTTGCATTTATGGCTTCCTAGTTGAAGTCCAAGGTAAGGGAGGGCAGGTGAGCCATGGGGAGGGTGGGTTTCAGAGCTTCACTGGGAGGTAGTTTATAACTGGAGGCTCAGCCCCTCCTTTGGGTTCCAGTTCCTGACCCACCCACATGGGTTTTCAGCTTTCTATGTCTCTGCTTTCTCACCTGTGACATGGAGAAGCCTCAAGGGTCCAGGCAGTGATTCAATAAGATGACAGACACAAGTTCTCTTTGCAGATGGATCTCTGAAAGTTCTGTGCATGGGTGAGGAATTGTCATTAGGACGGTTGTCTAGTAAACCCTCCATCCACGGCTCTCCTCCAGGATTCACCCCTGCTTCAAGTCAGCACCTCTTCCCAGCTCTCATGGGAACCACCGAAGCCACACTCCGGATGGAGAACATGGATTGAAAGAAGAATGGCAGGACGAAGCTCTGCCCAGGTACGGCTCCCTGGCCTGCCTGTCAACTGTGGAGGGGGTGCCTGGCCCGACACTTCTCCCAAGTGTGGCACAGACACCCCAGTTGACCCGGCCAAGTTCGTAATTGGTATTTGCTAACTTAAGATGGATTTCCCACCTCTCCCCGCCCACCTCTGCCAAAGTGCTAAAATAGCTCCCATTCCTACACTCTTGTAAGAATTCTAAACATTCTTCTATGAAGAAAACCATCTTATGGACTATTGGGCTTCCCTGGTGGCTCAGATGGTAGAGAATCTGCCTGCAGTGTAGGAGACCCAGGTTCCATTCCTGGATTGGAAGATCCCCTGGAGTAGGAAATGGCTAACCACTCCAGTATTCTTGTCTGGAGAATTCCATGGACTGAGGTGCCTGGTAGGCTACAGTCCATGGGGTTGCAAAGAGGTGGGCATGACTGAGCGACTGATACTTTCATGGGCTGTGACAATCTTCTTACCTGGGTTCCCAAGAATCCAGGTAATAGTGTGGATTATCTGCAGCAGCATATCCCCGCTTAAAATCGCTGGGTCAGATGCTCATTCCTTGAAAACTCCGGGTTTCAGCCTCCACGTGCTCCTGCCGCTCTCCATCCTTCGTGCCCTCCGGCCCCTGCTGCTCCCTTCCCGTCCCTTCTGTGCTGGGCTGGCTCTGGTGTTCTGACTTTGCACTGGCTGTCCCTTCTGCCAGGAGTGCTCTTCCCCAGACACCTGCCTCCCCTGCCTCCTTCAGATCTCCGCCCACTGGCCGCCTTCTTAGAGAGGACCTCCTAGCCCTTTCATTACCCACCTCCCCCAGTTCTTAAGTTGTTTCCTTCCTATATTAACAGCTCTCCCAAGATATCCATGTCCTAATCCCTTCCTGGAGAATGTTCGTTAATGTGGCAAAAGGCACTTTGCAAATATGAGTGAGTTAAGGATCTCAAAATGGGGAGATGACGATCCTGGATTGTCGAGGGGGAGGTCCTTAATGTAATACAGGATTCTGTATAAGACAGTGGTCCCAAACCTGTCTGGCATCAGGGACAAGTTTCATGGAAGACAGTTTTTCCACAGACCTGAGGTGGGGGCAAGGGAATGGTTTCAGGATGATTCAAGTGCATGACATTTATTGTGCAGTTTATTTCTATTATGATTGCATCAGCTCCACCTCAGATCATTAGGCATTAGATCCCAGAGTGTGAGGACCCCTAGTATAAGAGGATGGAAGGGGACTTCCCTGGCTGTCCAATGGTTAAGACCCCAAGCTTCCAGCGAAGGGAGTGCAGGTTCAGTCCCTGGTTGGGGAAAGTAAGATCCCACATGCCTCAGGGCATTTTCAGGATGATTCAAGTGCATGACATTTATTGTGCAGTTTATTTCTATTATGATTGCATCAGCTCCACCTCAGATCATTAGGCATTAGATCCCAGAGTGTGAGGACCCCTAGTATAAGAGGATGGAAGGGGACTTCCCTGGCTGTCCAATGGTTAAGACCCCAAGCTTCCAGCGAAGGGAGTGCAGGTTCAGTCCCTGGTTGGGGAAAGTAAGATCCCACATGCCTCAGGGCACAGTCAAAAAAAAAAAAAGGAAGGTTTGTCTATAGGTTTAGGAGCTGTAATGATGACAGTGATGACTTGGAGTCATGGGAGGAAGAGGCCGCCCGGCCAGGGATGCAGTGCTAGTTTCCTCCAGGAAAAACCAGCCCCATGAAACTGATTTCAGACTTACTTCTGGTGTCTAGGTTCATAAGAGAATACATCTGTGCTGTTTGAAGCCACTAAATTTGTAACAGTTTGTTACAGCAGCCACAGGAGACTCATACAATCTAATATGCTGACTATTCCATACACTTGTTTATAATCTGTTCTCCGTGATGCGTCCCATGAGAGCAGGGGCCTTTGGTGTGATCACAGGCATACAGTTGGTGCTCAGTAGGTGTGGGTGAATGAATGACAGTCATTAGTAGGAATGAAAAATCTTAAGAAAGGAGCTGTGTATGGCTGAGGTACTTGCCTCTGTTTTCTCCTCCAGCAAGGCGTTAAGTAAGAGGAAATATCAGCACAGGCTCCCCCTGATTCAACTGCTCATCTCCTTCCCATTTTTTTTCTTGGCCATGCTGCACAGCTTGCAGGATCTTAGTTCCCCAACCATGGATTGAACCCATGTCCCTTGCACTGCTATGTGGATTCTTAACCACTGAACCACCAGGGAAGTCCCTCCCTTCCACTCTTTAAAAAATATTTATTTATTTAGTTGGCACCATGGAGTCTTAGCTTCGGCACACAGACTCTGTAGTTGTGGACTTGGTTACCCCAAGGCATGTGGGATCTTGGTTCCTCGACCAAGGATTGAACCCATTCCCCAGCATTGCAGGACAGATTCTTAACCGCTGGATTGCCAGAGGAGTCCCTCCCTCCCACTTTAATGCAAGGAGCTTATCCCAGGGAAATGATGCCCAAGTGTTAGTTGCATAACCATCTGGGAAGGAAGGTCAGAGAGAATGGGCACATTCACCCTGGAAAGGAGAACCTGGGTAGGAGTTCCAGCTGCAGAAAGTCTCAGTGGGTGAGGGTGCTGAGGGCAGCACTAAGCTGAGGGACAGGCATGAAAGGTTAGAGTCTAATCTAGGCTCTTTGGACTCAAATGGCCCCATATGTGCATAGTTTACACGCCCATCCTTTCAAAAGCAGAGCAGGCTGATGGGGGAGGTCTAGAGCTTCCTGTCAACTTGTCCCTGGAGAAGTCATGATGTTGAGGGCATCATCCCCTCATTTGAGAATCTTAGGCTTCTTGGCAGTCTAGTCCTTTTCACCCAAATCCTTGTGGTTCATCTTCTTTTTTTTAATATTTATTTTATTTATTTATTTAGCTGCCCCAGGTCTTAGTTTAGGCATGCAGGATCTTTATTTGTGGCATTCAAACTCTTAGTTGCATCATGTGGGATCTAGTTCCCTAAGCAGGAAGCGAACTTAGGCCTCCTGCATTGGGAGCTCAGAGTCTTAGCCACCAGACCACTAGGGAAGTCGCCCTTGTGGTTCTTAAAGCAATAGATGCCCCACATCAGAATAACCAAGAATCTCTTGTCTGCCCAGTACCATTGTCTTCAGGAAGACTTAGTTTGAGAAGGAGATGGCAACTTCACTGGAGTCAAGCTCCTATTCATTCACCATTAGAATGTTCTTTGTTCTGCATTCCCCTGTGAAAGTCTTTCTCTTCAACTGAATACAAGGAGCACTGTTGCCTGGATGTGTAGAAAGGGGTTTCATGGGACTTCCTGGTGGCCCAGTGGTTAAGACTCTGCACTCCCAATGAAGGGAATGCAGGTGTGATCCCTGGTCAGGGAGCTAAGATCCCACATGCTGTGCGGTTTGGCCAAAAAATTTAAAAGGAAAGGGATCTCATGATACCTGGCAGTTTGGGTGAATTAAAGATCATTTTTCTAATTTTTTATTTTGTAGTGTGGTATAGCTGATTAACAATGTGGTGACAGTTTCAGGTGAACAGTGGGACTCAGCCATACATGTTCACGTATCCGTTTTCCCCTCAACTCCCCTCCCATCCAGGCTGCTACATAACATTGAGCAGAATTGCCTGTGCTATACAATAAGTCCTTGTTGGTTTTTCCGTTTTAAATATAGCAGTGTGTACAAAAGTTTTGGCAGGGGCTTCTCCCATGGCTAGAAATGCCCCAGAGTGGGCAAGAGCCGGCCACCTTGAGGAGCTGTCCCTCATCTGTGGAAGGTCTGTTTTGTCCCACAGAAAAGGCGGAATTAGATGGGGTGATCTCAGTGGGTTCCTTGTAGCACCAAGCACTCTGGGAGTTTAGAAACATCTCCAACCAGTCTCAGCATCACTCACCCTGTGGTCCCATGAACTCTGACCTCCACTGAGACCAAAGCATTCCCAGGTCCAGACTTCAAAAACCTTGTTTCAACCCCACCTCCCAGGCAGCAAACTCCAAGCCTTCCTGGACATTTAAAAAAAAACAAAAAAAAAACCAAAAACTCACCTTGCTCACTCTAGTTTTGTTTCAAGCAACACAGCGGAAACAAGACGGCACAAGCTGTGGAACCAGACAACAGGGGGTTCAGATTCCAGTTCTCTGATGGGCTTGTGCGACCACCTTGGACAGCTCTTTGAGCATCTTTGTGCCTTAGTTTTCCTACCTGTAAAATAGGGACAGTCATTCCTGGCTCAAAGTGGTTTGAGAATTTGATGCTGCCTGCAGCATCATTTTTCTTTTCCTTCTTTTTTATGTATTTATCTTTTGGTTGCACCTCAGAGGTAGACGGGATCTTAGATCCCCAACCACGCACCTCCTGCAGTGGAAGCTCAGAGTTGTAACCACTGGACCATGAGGGAAGTCTCAACATTCTTCTTCTTCATTTTTTTTTTTTTTTTTTTTAGTTTTCTTTGGTATGGACCATTTTAAAGTCTTTATGGAATTTGTTACAATATTACTTCTGTTTTATGTTTTGGTTTTTTTATTATAAGGCCGGTGGGAGTCTAGCTCCCCAACCACAGGGATTGAACCCTCAGCCCCTGCATTGGGAGGCGAGGTCCTCATCACTGGACCCCCAGGAAAGTCCCAGCATCATTGTTATCAGCTTGTATCTCCTTCACTCTGGTTCCTTTTACCCATCCCCCACCCTCCATAAAAGAGACCCTCCTCTCTCAAGCCTCCTTGAGACAAAGTGGGGCTGACTGCAGCTGCACGTGTGAATTTCAAGTGAGTTTCCCCAGCTGCAAAGGGCTCCTCTCCCCCATTCAGTGGTTCAGTGTTCACAGGATAGTGGCTGGCTGTGCAACCCCAGGTCGGTCCTCCTCATTCCGGGAGGAGTGAGTAAAGCTCCTTATACAGCGTCCAGATGCAGCCCAACATAAGCACCTCTGTCTGAGTCAGACAACCCCTGATTCTATTCCTTCCAGCACAGCAATCCCTTCCTGGGGCCTCTCCCAGCTTCCCCCGTGTATGTCCGGGCATGCAAACTGTGCCTGTTTTCTGTGGTGTCTTTCCGCACTTCTGCAGATTCCTATGGACTATAGCTGAGGGCTGCCTCGAGATGACCCATTCACTGCCTCCTTTGCCCATCCATTCATTCTAACAATGTGCACCAACTGTGCCAGGCCATGGGTGAAATGCTGGGGACACCTGGCAAACAGGAGAGCTGCCCTCATGGGGTGCTGGAAGAATAGGGCAGAGACAGGCAGTCCTTTATAACCTCACTGGCCAATGGAAAATTGAAGCTGGGTTCTTGGCACCTGGAGCAAGCCTGGTGGGGTCTGACTGGATTGGGGAGGTTAGAGGAGGAGCTGACCTTGAGCTATGAAGGATGATGAGGGGGGAACAGGGAAGAGAGGCTGAGGGTAGCAATCAAGCATTCCAAGCAAAGAGAGCAGCATGTGCAAAGGCCCTGGGGCCAGTGGAAGCAGACTGAGGGACTGAAGGAAAGTTGGATGGGGAAACCGAGGACCTAGGTGGGGAAGGGTTTGGCTAGCATCTCATAGCTAAGGAGGTGGGTGCAGGATTAGGTGTCTCAGCCTATGGGCTTTGTTTGTAAATTCTTTTTCTTTTTCGGAGGGCTGTGCTAAGTCTTGCAGCATCCGAGCTCTTCATTGTGTTTGTAATTTTTTTTCCTTTCCTTTATTGGAGTATAGTCAATGATACCAACCAACAGAGGATGAGATGGTTGGATGGCATCATTGACTCAATAGACATAAGTTTGAGCAAATTCTGGAAGATAGTGAGGGACAGAGAAGCCTGGCATGCAGCAGTTCGTGGGATCGCCAAGAATCAAACATGACTTAGCAAATAGTTGATTAACAATGTTGTGTTAGTATCTGCTGTGCAGCAAAGTGCGTCAGTTATATGTATACATATATTCACTCTTTATAAATTCTGTTCCCATATACAGAGAAGGCAGTGGCGACCCCACTCCAGTACTCTTGCCTGGAAAATCCCGTGGACGGAGGAGCCTGGTAGGCTGCAGTCTATGGGGTCGCTAAGAGTCAGACATGACTGAGCGACTTCACTTTCACTTTTCACTTTCATGCACTGGAGAGGGAAACGGCAACCCACTCCAGTTTTCCTGCCTGGAGAATCCCAGGGCGGGGGAGCCTGGTGGGCTGCTGTCTATGGGGTCGCACAGAGTCGGACACAACTGAACTTAGCAGCAGCAGCATTCCCATATAGGTCATTACAGAGTATTGAAGAGTGTTCCTCTGCTATACAGTAGGTCCTTATTAGTTATTTATTTTATATATGGTAGTGTGTGTGGACTTTCCCAGTGGCTCAGTGGCAAAAAAAAAAAAAAAATCTGCCCGCGGTGCAGGAGACACGGAGTGGCAAAAAAAAAAAAAAAAATCTGCCCGCGGTGCAGGAGACACGGATTCAGTCCCTGGGTTGGGAAGATCCCTCGGAGGAGGGCATGGCAACCCAATCCAGTATTCTTGTCTGAAGAATCCCTTGAACAGAGAAGCCTGGTGGTCCATAGGGTCGCAAAGAGTCTGACATGACTGAAGCGACTGACCACACCCAGTATGTATATGTCAATCCCAATCTCCCGATTTATCCCTCTGCCTTGTAACTTTTTATTCTGACATAGTCCCAAGCTTAGAAAATAAAAATTATAAGAATGGTGTACGGAATGTCTGTAAACTTTTACCCAGATTTGCCGACTTGAGATTTTGTCGATATTCCTTTACTGTCCTCCCTCCCCCTCCTCTCTCTGTCTCTCTCGGTGTCTGTCTGTCTGTCGTCTGTCTATCTACCTGTGCTCAGTCTCTGCCTATATGCACTCATCCCTGCACAGGGTAGGCCAAGCATGCTCCCTCTCCGAGTTCAGCACACACACAGCAGTGATTGCATGTGTCCAGCTCAGCAGTCCTGAAAACTGTCAGGCAGGAGCCATGGGTTTAGGGCAGGAAGTGATGGGGCGCCCTGAGTGTCCACTGTCCCCCACCCACTCCAGTGTTTCTCTTTCCTGAACTCTGGCAACACTGGGCTGTCACAACAGACTACGGCACGCGGGGCAGCTTCAACAGCAGGTGTTTACTCTCACACAGCTCTGGAGGGCGTCTGAGATCATGGTGCCAGCAGGGCTGGCCTCTGGTGAGGGCTCTCCTCCTGGCTTCTTGTGACCTGGCATTTCCTCTGTTCTCAGTGGTGGACAGAGAGCTTTCTCATGGTTCTCCCTCCTCTTGTAAGGCCACAGTCTTAAGGGATCAGGGCCTCATACTTTTTTTTTTTTTTTTTTTGACTGCTCATGTGGGATCTTAGTTCCCCAATTAGGGATTGAACCCCCACTTCCTGCAGTAGAAGGGTGGAGTCTCAACCACTGGACCACCAGAGAGGTTCCAGGACTACACACTTTTGACCTCCTTCAATCTCAATTGCCTCCTAAAGACCCTGTCTCCAAACACAGTCATACTGGGCATTGGGAGAACACAGTTAGGTCCAGAACATCCTGTTTGCGTCCGCTGAGCCAGCATGACTGCTGGGGGTGAAGTGGGAGATGGGGAACGAGGGCTGGGAGATCTGTGATTCTGCTCACAAACCCAGGCTTTCGTTTTTAAAAATATTTCTTTACCTTGCCAGGTCTTAGTTGTGGCTAGATCCATAGTTGCAGCATGTGGGATCTAGTTCCCTGACCAAGGATCAAACACAGGCCTCCTGCATTGGGAGTGTGGAGTATTAGCCACTGGACCACCAGGAAAGTTCCCCCACAAGGCTTTCTGATCCAGCCAAGATGTGATGGTGCTGAGGGAGACCAGGACAAGATGAATGGGAAAAGGTGTCATAAAGTGCAAAGAAGGGTAGATTTATCTGAGTGTCTGAAGCCACCAAAGTTGCCTATAATTTCTGAAGGCTTCTCCGCAGTTCCCTCGACTTCGTTTTGCAAGAGTCCTATTATAAGCCCTGGAGCTGCTAGTCCAGCTTTGAGCCTCGGAAAAGCCTACTTAGTGCTCAGAAGGAGTTTTTGCTGGCACCCCACTCCAGTACTCTTGCCTGGAAAATCCCATGGACGGAGGAGCCTGGTGGGCTGCAGTTCATGGGGTTGAGAGTTGGACACAACTGAGCGATTTCACTTTCACTTTTCACTTTCATGCATTGGAGAAGGAAATGGCAACCCACTCCAGTGTTCTTGCCTGGAGAATCCCAGGGCAGGGGAGCCTGGTGGGCTGCCATCTATGGGGTCACACAGAGTCGGACACGACTGAAGTGACTTAGAAGCAGCTGCACCAGAGGTGGCTGTGGATCAGGCAGAAGCAGAGGCTAGGAAGCCCTGGAGGGGAGACTGAGGCAGCGTGGCCAATCTGAAGGCCATCGAAGCCCTGGAGCAGTTGGGAAGCAGTGCTCAGTCGTGTCCGACTCTTTGTGACCCCATGGACTGTAATCTGCCAGGCTTCTCAGTCCATGTGATTTCCCAGGCAACAATACTGGAGTGGGTTGCCATTCCCTTTTCTGGCGATCTTCCCAACCCAGGGATCAAACCTGTGTCTCCTGCATTGACAGGCAGATTCTTTCTCCACTGAGCCACCTGGGAAGCCACTTGGGAAGCAGGAGGCATATTCAAAGGTCCTGGGGCCCACAGTTTATTCCGAATTCCTTTCTTCACACTATGAGTAACATTAAGACAGAGTAGGACCTGAGGGTAGAACTAGGTCTAGGGGCCACCTCTGAAGCCAGAATCATTGCAATATCAGCTGCTGATGAGTGACAGGTATTTCTTGATTTTGGCCCTTCCCCGCCACTTGCAAAATGTGCCCTGATTCAATCTTTATTTCAACTGACCTTTGCTGAGGGCTGCTTCTTCCAGGGCCAGGCCTCTGACTCACCAAAGCAAGAGAGGAAGAGGCAGAATGCAGGGGTGAGGTGGAGGTCAGGCGCAGACAGGGTCTTCTGGAGGACACTAACCCAGCCTCAAAGGCTAAGCAATTTCACTGGGCAAAGAAAGCAGGAAGTGGCCCCTCTATTCAGCGGGGGCAGGATGTGCAAAGGCATTGGGACAGAGAGGACCTTCGCATGGTAGGGACTGCAGTATGTAAGAGAGCCTGGTTAGATCACAGGTGTCAGGTTGGAGGGCTCACAGACGTCACGTCCAGAAGGAATGCCCAGGAGGGAAATTTGGACAGTGCTTTAACAAAGCACACAAGCTGGCTTAAAATAAGAAATGTTTTCTCTCACAGTTCTGGAGGCTAAACATCCAAAATCAAGGTGTCAGCAGGGCCATGCTCCCTCTGAAGGGGCTAGGGAAGGATCCTCACTGCCTCTTCTTGCTTCAGGGGGTGGTTGGCCATCCTTGATGTTCTCTGGCTTGTAGATGCATCATTCCTTGCCTCCATCTTTTTTTTTAAGCTTGTGTTTTAGTTTTTATTTAAAAAATATTTTTTTGGCATTTAGTTGGTTTCCAATATTGTGTTAGTTTCAGGTGTACAGCAAAGTGAGTCAGTTATATGCATATATATGTATCCATTCTTTTTTAGATTCTGTTCCCATATAGGTCATTATAGAGTACTGAGTCCAGTTCCCTATGCTATACAGTAGGTCCTTACTAGTTATCTGTTTTATGTATAGTAGTGTGTTTGGAGAGCATTACTGTTTCAATGGACATGAACTTGGGCAAATCCCAGGAGACAGTGAGGGACAGGGAGGCCTGGCGTGCTGCAGCCTATGGAGTCGTAAAAGTCAGACTTGCCTTAGTAACCGAATAATAGCAGCAAAGTATGCGTATGTCCATCTTAATCTTCCTATTTACCACCCCCCCCCACTTACCCTCTGGTAACCATAAGTTTATTTTCTACATCAGTAACTCTTTCTGTTTTGTAGATAAGTTCATTTGTACCATTTTTTAGATTCCAATATAAGCAATATCATGATATTTGTCTTTCTCTGTCTGACTTACTTCACTCAGTATGACAATCTCAAGGTGTATCCTTGTTACTGCGAATGACATTATTTTGTTCTTTTTTATGGCTGTAATATTCCATGGTCTATAGGTCCCACCTCTTCTTTACCCATTCATCCATCAGTGGGCATTTAGGTTGCTTCCATGTCTTAGCCATTGTAAATAGTGCCGCAATGAGCATAAGGGTGCATATATCTTTTCAAATTTTGGTTTTCTCTGGATATATGCCCAGGAGTGAGACTGCTGGATCATAGGGTGACTCTATTTTTAGTTTTTGAAGGAACTTCCATACTGTTCTCATAGTGACTGCACCAAGTTACATTCCCACCAACAGTGTAGGAGGGTTCCCTTTCCCCCACACCTTCTCCAGCATGTATTGTTTGCAGACTTTTTGATGCCGGCCATTCGGACCAGTGTGAAGTGGTACCTCGTTGTGGTTTTGATTTTGCATCTGCCTCCATCTTCCCATGGCCCTCTCCTCTGTGTGTGTGTCCAAACCTCCCTCTTCTTCTTATGAGCCTACCAGTAAGTCTCGTATGACTTCATCTTAACAATGTCTGCAACTATTTCAAATAGGTCACATTCCAAGGCACTGGAAGTTCAGACCTGAGTTATGTTTTGAGGGGATGCAAGAACCCACACCAGAAGCATAAAGCCACATTGTACACCTGGTGGAGGTGGGGGACCCCACTTTTCATATGGGTTCCCAACACAGACAGAAAGCAGGTGCTACATGGAGCCATCTGGATCCACTTGGAGTTTGTGAAAGGGTTTTAGGTCTGCAGAAGCTGAGATCTTTCTGATGCTTGGAGAATTAACCCCAGTACTTTGGCCCTGTGATGTAAAGAGCTGACCCATTGGAAAAGACCTTAATGCTAGGAAAGATTGAAGGCAGGAAGAGAAGAAGGTGACAGAAAATGAGATGGTTGGATGGCATCACCGACTCAATGGACATGAGTTTGAGCAAGCTCCAGGAGTTGGTGAAGGACAGGGAAGCCTGGCGTGCTGCAGCCCATAGGGTCACAAAGAGTCAGATGCAACTGAGCAACGGAACAACACTGGCCTAGAAAGCTGCAGCACTGTGGACCTGAGGGGCTGGCGCACGTGTGCAGACTGGGCACAAGGGGGCAGTAGTGGGCGGTGACTGGACTCAGCTCAGCTGGTATGAATGGTTCAGCCCTCCCTGCTCTCCCTGGTTTAACCTTGGTTTCCTCCTCTGTGAAACAGTCTTCTCCCTGCCTCATAGGGATGCTGTGAGGAGCAAATAAGATGATGCATTTCAACAAGATGTCAACATTTCAACACAGGGAATGCCCTGCCGTGGGGTAAATGACGGTTCTAGCTGATTCTAGCACAACAGGACTTCAGCCTCAAACTGACGGGTGCAGGGAAGGCAGAGTCAATGAGAAAAGGAACTAGAAGGAAATTCCAATATCCAGGTGAGCAGGGGTGGTGGACAGTCAGCTCCTGGTGGTGGTTACCATACAAGGAGGGCAGATCTGATTCAAGAAAAGACTGAAATCTAGACTTTTTGTGTCTCATCTCTGATTTGACAGTGAGTTAAAAATGTTGTGAAATGCTGTGTGGGCAGGACAGAGCTAGCGGTGGTTCATCAGCTGCCAGTCTGCAATTTGGGACCACAATTTTGAGTAACCTTGCAAGTAGGCGGTGTGCTGCCTGTCCTGTGGAACCCTGGATGTATTCGTGAACTACCAGCTGCCCTCCCCATGTTCAGAGCATGGGTGTCAGCTACATACCAGAGGTACAGAGCAGTGTGTACATGAAACGGGCATGGGAATTGTCTTATCTCAATCTAAAAGAAAGATGCCTCTTTAAAACTTCTGACTTAATCTGAACCTTGTTTTTTGCTTTTTTAAATGGAGGTGAAATTTCCATAATATAAAAATAGCCATCTTAAATGCACAACTCATCTGTTGTGCAACCATCAACTCTATTTAGTTCTAAAAGATTCCATCACCTCAAAATGAAACCATTCCCATCAGCAGCCACCCCTCACTTCCCTGGCAACCATGAACCCACTCTCTGGGTCTGTGGATTTGCCTGTTTTCAATGTCTCATATAAATGGAATCACACCTGGTGTGTCCTTCTGCATCTGGCTTCTCTCGCCAAGCGTCCCATTCTCAGGATCCCTCTACACGGTAGCCAGTGTCAGTGCCTCTCTCCTTTTCGAAGCTGAATAATATTCCAGTCTGTGGATGGACCATGTTCTGTTTATCCATTCATCACTTGATAGACATTTGGGTTGTCTCCAGTGTGTCCTGCTGCTGTAAGCATTCAGGTATGACTTTTTGCATAGGTGTCTTCATTTCCTTTGCACCTCTGCTTAGTTTTGACTTTTGACCTCCGTGAAAGCAGGGTGTCACCCAATTCATCCCTTACCTCCAAGATCCACCAATACTCCTGGAAGATAGTGGTTACTCAAAGAACATTCAAAGGATGGAGAAAGGTGAGCAGAGTGGGGGAAGGGTGTGGAGGAAGAAGCATGATTACATTCCATCCTGCAGGGGGTGCCAGCTCATGCCCTACGAAGAACAGAGGCGATAGAATAAATGTGTCCTTGTTGTTGTTCAGCCACTAACTCGTGTCTGACTCTTTGCAACCCCATGGACTGCAGCACACCAGGCTGTCCTTCACTATCTCCCAGAGTTTGCTCAAGATTATGTCCACTGAGTTGGTGATGCCATCCAACCATCTCCTCCTCTGTCGCCCCCTCCCTCCTCTTGCCCTCAATCTTTCCCAGCATCAGGATCTTTTCCAATGTGCCAGCTCTTCACATCAGGTGGCCAAAGTATTAGAGCTTTAGCTTCAGTGTCAGTCCTTCCAATGAATATTCAGGGTTGATTTCCTTGAGGATTGACAAGAGACTCAAGAGTCTTCTGCAGCACCACGATTCGAAAAGAAAAGAAAAACGCCCTACTGTCCTTCTCCATCAAAACAGTTCCCCGTTTAGCTGAGCTGGCACTGCTGAGTTGTAGAGATGAATTGCCGCTGCAGTGCCTCCCTGAGTCAGCAGGCCCTGCAGCTGGAGCCCCTGACAGACCCGTGCACTCTGCAAACCCTTCTGCCTGAGTATTTCCCTGGGGAGCAAAGGAGCCAGAGCGCGTGGGTCAGAATCAGGCAGAGTTGAGTTGTGGTCCAAAAAACAGTCTGGGCATTGCCAGGAAAAGCAGGTCTTATTTTGCAAATTCGTGCTCTACCAGTTAAAGGGGCACAGATACATAGCTGGCTGCCTTTCTCTTTTTAAAATTTTACTTTTTAGTAGCTTTAGAATTATAGAAAAGTTGCAAGAATATTACAGAAAACTTCCAAACACACACCTCCTGTAATTAACATCTTACATGAGGCTGATACCTATGTTACAATTAATAGACTGGTATTGATACATCATTATTAACCAAAGTCCACAGTTTATTGATATATCCATAGCAATTTTCTCCTAATATTCTTTTTCTTTCCTAGGATCTCACCCAAGATCCTATATAACATTTAGTCATCAGGTCTCCTTAGGTTTCTCTGGACTATGACAGTTTCTCAGACTTTAAAAAAGAAAAAGATTTTTTGATGTAGACCATTTTTAAATTCTTTATTGAATTTGTTACAACACTGCTCCTGTTTTAAATTCTGGGCCAAGAGGCATGTGGGATCTTAGCTCCCCTGACCAGGGATCGAACCCTCGCCCCCTGCATTGGTAGGCAAAGTCTTAGCCATTGGACCTCCAGGGAAGTCTATCACAGACTTTCCTTGTTGTTGATGCCCTCGATGGCTTTGAGAAGGACTGGGATCAGAGATTTTGTAGAACTTCCCTCCATGGGAGTTTGTCTGGTGTTTTTCTCACGGTGACCCTGCGGCGCTGGGTGTGGGGAGGAGGACACAGGAGAGGGGCCGTCTCATCCATCATCCTGGGGTGCCTGTCCTCAGCATGACTCTTCTTTGTTGTTGACCTGCATCCCAGGCTGAGGTCGTGCTGGGCAGGTGTCTCGACTGTGAAGTCACGCCTCCCTTTTCCCATACTGTCCCCTTTGGAACGAAGTCACTGTGCCCAACTCATGCTTACAGAGAAGAAGTTACTCTCCATCTTTCGGGGAATAGTGTTTACGTACATTACTTGAAATTCTTCTGTGCAAGAAAAATTTGTCTCTCCTCCTCATGTTTATTTATTCAATTGCTTGCTTCTGTATGGACCTGTGGACATTTTATTTTGTACTTTGAATCACCATCCAATACTTTATGATATATTTTGTTGGTCAGGCCTGTCCAGCGTGGGCCATGGAGAGCTCTCGCAGTTATCTGCTATGTCTATCGGACAATTTCTGGCTCATCGGAGACCAAACCCTGTGGGGTCAGCCCATGAAGAATGCTGCTTATATTCCAAATATAATATAGATGAGACCCTCCTTTTTTCTGGGCCCCAGCTTTTACTATCCAAAAAAAAAAAAAAAAAGGTTTATAGGACTTCCCTGGTTCACTTTCCAATGCAGGGGGCAAGTGTTCCATTACTAGTGGGAGAGCTAAGATCCCACATGTGGCAAAAAAAAAAAAAAAAAATTAAAAAACAAAAAAAGAGCAATATTGTAACACATTCAATATGTGTGTATGTTAGAGGCTTCAGTCATGTCTGACTCTTTGCCCCGCCATGGACTGCAGCCTACCAGGCTCCTCTATCCATGAGAGTCTCCAGGCAAGAATACTGGAGTAGGTTTCCATGCCTTCCTCCAGGGGATCTTCCTGACTCAGGGATTGAATCTAGGTCTCTTGCATTGCAGGCTGATTCTTTACTATTTGAGTCACCAAGAAAGCCCACAAATCATCCACATCGAAAAAAAAGTGCTAAAAAAAAGGCTTAATATTTGTTAGAAGATCTGATGAGAGCCCTCTGGTGCTGATGGTTCGTGATTTTCTGTGCTCATGAACAGATGTATTTTCTCCCAATGATTTCCCAAAACTAAACAAATTCTGTTGCTATCATTCTGTCTGAACTCCACGCTTCTGCGGCTGGACTTGTGGTGCCTGGTGGTTGGTGTTCACTCCCGGCTGGGTCTGCAGGCCACTCCCAGAAGAGACGGGGATGGACTTGCTTGGCAGCCCCACAGAAGACACGTCCGGTAAGTTTCCATGTGTGCAGACATGGGCACATGATCTTGGCTCTGCCCAGGGCTGTAACTGTAGAAATGTCAGAGGCCTTGCCTCCTGGGTGGAATGTCACAAAGGGGGTTGTTCACCTCCAAGGCCTGTAGGGAAAAGCAACTGTGGTGGTGACCCAGAGATGTGTGTGGAGTCAGTGTGTGGTGTTTCTGTGTGTCCTTGAACTGGTGGCTCAGCCTCTCTGTGCCTCTGATTCCTTGTGTACTAAATGTAGGTAGTGAGCCTTCCACAGAAGGGGTATACAAGGATTAAATGAGATGATTTATGTAAAGTGCCCGGGGGAATGCCAGGCATAAAATCAGGAGGGCTCTCCTGCCCTGAGCATTCAAGAGGGCTCATGGGTTTGAGGACCCAAAGGCCTAGACTTTGGAAACAGGGGGTCTAGGGCAGCCAGATGGGCTACCTCAAACACATGTTCTCCTCAGTGGCATTTCCTGGCAGAGTCCTGCTGAGAGCTCCCATTCTGCCTGCATCTCCCCCATGCAGCCCATCACAGAGCCCACCCTAGAGAGGAAAGACTGCCCAGAGAAGGACAGCCACATCCCTGAGGTCACACAGCAGCGAGTACCAACTCTGCCTACCCCTGTACCATACTATGCCCACGAGCCAGGTAGGGGGGTCAAGCTGTCCCAGGTCTCTGGGGCCAATCTGTATGGATCTGAATGGTTGGTCATCCTAGAGTACCAGCCATTTTTCCCACCTGAGCATACATTCTCTGCCCAGTGTTGTCACATCCTCACAGGGTGACCTTGGGTGACTCCCTTCTCCCCTCTGGGCCTCCACTTCCCAGTTCTGTAAAATGAGGATGCCACATCCCTGAGGTCACACAGCAGCGAGTACCAACTCTGCCTACCCCTGTACCATACTATGCCCATGAGCCAGGTAGGGGGGTCAAGCTGTCCCAGGTCTCTGGGGCCAATCTGTATGGATCTGAATGGTTGGTCATCCTAGAGTACCAGCCATTTTTCCCACCTGAGCATACATTCTCTGCCCAGTGTTGTCACATCCTCACAGGGTGACCTTGGGTGACTCCCTTCTCCCCTCTGGGCCTCCACTTCCCAGTTCTGTAAAATGAGGAGTGTGTGATAACAGTACCTCACTTTCTAGGTGTGACTGCCTCAATGATGGCCCCCAAAGGTATCCAGATTCTAATTCTAGGAAACCACAAATGTTCCCTCAGTGCCAAAAGCAATTTTGCAGATAGGATTAAGTTAAGGAACTTGAGGGACCTCCCTGGCAGCTCAGTGGTAAAGAATCCACCTGCCAGTGCAGGAGACATGAGTTCAACCCCTGATCTGGGAAGATCCCACATGCTGTGGAGCAACTAAATCCAGGCACCACAACTACGTAGCCCACACTCTAGAGCCCGTGCTCAGCGCAAGAGAAGCCACCTCAGTGAGAAGCCTGCGCACCGCAACTAGACTAGCCCCTGCTCACTGCAACTAGAGAAAGCCTGCATGCAGCAACAAGACCCAGTGCAGGCAGAAATAAATAAGCAAGTAATTAATTATTTTTTAAAGAAACTTGAGATGAGGGATATGATCATTAATTTTATAGAAGCCAGCTACATGGGCAAACATGATTCTAGATATTTCTGTCGATGGTGTTTTCTAAATGAGATTTAAATTTAAATTCACGCACTTTGAATAAAGCAGATTGCCTGTCATTGTGTGGGTGGGCCACATTTAATCAGTTGAAGGGTTCAAGGTGTGGAGGCTTCGGGGCAGGGAACTCAGGTGTGATTCATCCTGGGGCAAAATTCCTCTCCAACTGTGAATCTATGAAATCAAGCAATTTCTCTGCTTCCAAAGTACAAAAGTGAGACAGGCACAGAATAGATATTCCCACTGCAAATGGGAGAAATTGGAAGGATGAAGGGGTCACCAGTCTCAGCGAGTCTGAAATCTGGCAGGGCAAATTCCACTAGATTTTTTAAAAGGCAAATTCCATTAGGTTTGAAGGCTGAAGAATCATCCTCTTTGGTTCAATGCCCTTTCCTCCGGGTCCACATGGTGACATTGCTGCTTCTGTGGTTCTCTGCACTTTCAATCTTGCAGTCACCATGCTGTGATCCACAACCTGATCCCACCAGCAAAAGCAGCAGGATTCTTTTTAACATACTTATTTCTTTAGGTGTGTTGGGTCTTAGTTGTGGTGCACAGGCTTATTTGTTCCATGGCATTTGGGATCTTAGTTCCTGGAAGAATGAATGAATGAAAATAGTCACTCAGTCATGTCCGACTCTTTGCAACCCCATGAACTGCAGCCCACCAGGCTCCTCTGTTCATGGGATTCTCCAGGCAAGAATGCTGGGGTGGGTTGCCATGCCCTTCTCCAGGGGATCTTCCTGACCCAGGGACTGAACCCGGGTCTCCTGCATTGTGGGCGGGTTCTTTACCGTCTAAGCCACCAGGGAAGCCAGAATCAAACAAAATTCCCTGCATTGAAAGATAGAGTCTTAAGCACTGGACCAGCACGTTAAGCAATATTTTAAATCAAGCACTCCTGATTCACTGCTCCCGACACACTTCCCATGAAAAAGGCAGGATAAGTTGAGAGGACTGGGGTCATATCCCTGGGAAGGTCCCTGCCTCAATGTCCCCATCTGTAAAATGGGTAATATTTCCCATCACACAAAGTCACGGTTAGAGCAGGAAATAATGCCAGTGCCTCACATATAGCAGACACTCAGTAAACATGACTTATGGTTGTTTTTTCATGTTATTTATTTATTTATTTTTGGCTGTGCTAAGCCTTCATTGCTGTGCAAGGGCTTTCTCTAGCTGCAGCAAGTGAGGGCTATTCTCCATTTGCAGTATGCAGGCTTTTCATTGCGGTGGCTTCTCTTGTTGCAGGCTCAGTAATTGTGGTGTTTCGGCTTAGTTGATCCGAGGCATGTGGGATCTTCCCAGGTCAAGGATTGAGCCTGTGTCTTCTGAATTAGCAGGCAGATTCCTAACCACTAGACCACAAGGGAGGTCTGTAACTTGTGTCTTTATAATTTTCTGCCAAAATGCATATTTCTATACCACAGTGTCTCTTGAAGCAATCTGACCTGTTGCTTATGGATCGAGAGATTCAAAGCGAAAAAAAAAATATATATATATATATATATATATGAGATTCAAAATGAAAAAAGATAGTCCAAGGATTTCCCTGGTGGTTCAGCGGCTGACTCCAAGCTTCCAATGCAGGGGACACGGCTTTGATCCCTGCTCAGGGAACTAGATCCCACATGCTGCAAGTAAGACCAGTCAAAGCACAATCAAATACATAAATAAAAATAAATACTTTAAAAAAGTGTGGTCCATTTAATTATGGATCTATGAATGTCATCCAGTATAAGAGGGGTGAGATTCTCCTTGATGTTGTTCAGTCGCTCAGTCGTGTCCAACTCTCTGCGACTCCATGGACTGCAGCACACCAGGATTCCCTGTCCTTCACTGTCTCCTGGGGTTTGCTCAGACTCATGTCCATTGAGCTGGTGAGGGATTCTCCAACTCATTTATTGATTTTGTCTTCAAAGGCTGTGTAATGAAACGGAGAATTTCTGGGGTCTCTAGAAGGTCAGTCTCTTTTCCCAGAGCTGCCTTTGGGAGAGGGGATGGCTTTACTCTCCTTGTAAACCCCATAAGCCTGAGGGGTTAGCTCTGCTCCAAGGGCTGTTAGATGGTTTTAACCCCTTGGGGGCAGCCCATGAGGTGAAACCACCTTTTAGAAGGAGTCCAGAGTCCAGAGTCCAGGCTAAGAGTCTTTAGGAGGAAGTGGTCCAAACCATGGGGAATATCCACCCCCATGGGCTTCAGAGTGACGTGGGAAGATCCTGCCTCCCTATGCCTCAGTTTACTCATCTGTCCAATGGGGCAGTAGCAAGTCTGCAACTGACTCAGCAGTAAAGAATCCACCTGCCAATGCAGGAGATCCAGGAGACACAAGAGACACGGACTCGATCCCTGGGTTGGAAAGATCCCCTGGAGGAGAGCATGGCAACCCACTTCAGTATTCTTGCCTGGAGAATCCCATGGATAGAGGAGCCTGGCAGGCTACAGTCCATGGGGTAGAAAACAATCAGACATGATTGAATACACATATCTGTCTAGAGAAGTCGGAACATGAAAATGTGGGCTAGGGTCTGGCCTGTGTTATGTGATCACTAAAAGTTAATTGTTAGAGTCACACATCCCAGAAAATGAAAAAGCAGAACTCAGACATTCTCCATCAGCCTTAGCCAGAAGGAACAAAAGGCGCAGATACTGGCAGGTCTGGAGCTCAATCTGAAGACCAGGCTGCCTGGGATCTAATCCTCATGTCATTGTTTGACCTTGACTCGACTCACCTGTGAGTCCCATTTTGCAGATGGTAAAACTGAATCAAGCTCAGAGCAAGGTGGCACTGCAGGGTCACAGAGCTGATGGGTAGCAAGGTCAGGCTCTGAACCCAGGCCTGTCCAATGTCCAAGTGTCTGCCCTTGACCTCCGAGCTGGATGGTTCCATTAACTGCTGCTGTGAAAGGATGTTGTCTGATTTCTAAGCACTCCCCACGGCAGGGCAGAATAGATCTCTGTAGATCTGGAATAGGAGAAGGGGAAGAAAAAACAAGTGACTGATTTGGTTTTGCTTTGACTTTCTGTTTTCCCTTTCCCCCACAGCTCCTCCCAACACGCTGAACTTCAATGGGGCTCATCGTAAGCGAAAGACGCTGGTGGCCCCTGAGATCAACATTTCCCTGGACCAGAGTGAGGGCTCCCTGCTGTCAGATGACTTCCTAGACACCCCCGATGACCTGGACATCAACGTGGATGACATTGAGACCCCTGATGAGACCGACTCACTGGAGTTCCTGGGAAACGGCAATGAGCTGGAGTGGGAAGGTGAGGTTGGTTGCTCACCGTCCCTACCCGACCCCCAAATCGGACCCCAGTGCTCCTCTCGGCTTCTGGGGCCATCTTGCCAGAGTCCCCCCTCCTCCATTCCCAGAGGTTCAAGGTGGGCAGGGCTTCTTTTGTTGTTTTGGGGAGGTGGTTTTGGCCACGCTGTGTAGCATTTTAGTTCTCAGACCACAGATGGAACTTGTTCCCCCTGCATTGGAAGCATGGGGTCTTAACCACTGGCTCATCATGGAAGTCCTGAGGTGGGGCTTCCAACCCAAGATTCCCAAAACAGGCCCTGGGACTCTACGTGCATTCTCTCGTGGACTTGTGGACTTTGCTGGGAGATGTGTCTTTCACCTGATTCACTTGATCAAAGGTGATCAAGACCAGAAGGAGGGGCTGCCCCCTAATTCCTCAGGTGTACGTGGAGTGGGTCTTGATTGCCATGTGGGGGTAGGGTAGAGAGGGCAGGGACCCGTCGGGAAAGCACAGTGCCTGCCTGCTCTCAGGGCAGTCAGAAAGCAGGGCTCTGGGTAACAGAACAAATGGACACACGGTAATTGCTCCTGGTCGCTGGTGCTGTGGGAGAAATAGGTGATGGGAGAGGGCAGGGGGGCTCATTCAGGCAATTCAACCCTCCCAAGGGACACTGGGCTACATTTGGGGGCATCTGTGGTTGTCACAACTGGGGGATCCTGGCATCGAGGGGGTGGGATCAGGGATGCTGCTCCACACCCTGTAGTGCCCAGGATGCCCCCCGTAAGCAGTGACTGGCCCTAAATGTCCACAGTGCCCAGCCCAAGACACCCTGAACCAGGCTTCCTAGGGTGAGGAGGGTTCTTCTGCAGGGTTGTCGGGACTGGCCTCACTGGGTGGGTATTACTGGAGCTGATATTCCAAGGCAAGAACACAGGTCAGAAAGATAGCAACAGGGAATTTCCCTGGTGCTCAGTGGCTAAGACCCCACGTTCCCAATGCAGGGGCCCAGGTTTGATCCCTAGTCAAGAAACTAGATTCTGCATGCTGCAACTAAAGATCCTGCATGCTGCAACTAAGAGGGCGCAATCAAATAAGTACTTTTTTAAAAGGTAGCAATGGTGGTGTCCATGGGGACGGAAGCAGAGGCACAGCATTTGTTGGGTGGATGTGAAATATGAATGGGAAAGAGGTCGAAGATGGTAGCTGGGTTTGGGGCCTGAGCAGCTGGGGAAACAGCCAGCCTATTTTCTGAGGCGGGAAGATTGCAGGATGACAGATGAGCAAGAGACAGATAATCTCAAGGGTGGTTAAGAACCCCCAAGAAGCCCAGAGAGGGAAAAAATATCTGCAAGGTCACCCAGCAAGAAATGGGCTCTACCCAGAAGAAGGGTGAGGTGAGTGGTCTTCCTCTGGCCTGGGGAGGAGAGGAAGAGGCTCTGTGGCCACGGGCAGCCGAGGCAGCCCTCCCAGAGAGGGAGGCTGGGACGAGATGTCCAGATTCAGGCATCCCTCCTTCTCACCCTCCCTGCTGCCCTGCTCCAGATGACACCCCTGTGGCCGCTGCGAAGAACATGCCTGGGGACAGCGCGGATCTGTTTGGGGATGGCTCGGCGGAGGATGGCAGCGCAGCCAACGGGCGTCTGTGGAGGACGGTGATCATTGGGGAACAGGAACATCGGATCGATCTACACATGATCCGGCCCTACATGAGGGTGGTGACCCACGGAGGTGAGACCATGCCCTGAGGGCCCTCTCCTGGCTCCAGCAACTAGAGGGCCCAGGAGCGGTCCTCTCTGAACCTCGGTCTCTTCTTCTGAGCCAGGGGGATGTTAAGCTGTAGTGTCTAGGTGTGCAGGGATGAAACTCACATGGGGGCAAGGCTTAGACACGTGGGGGCACACCAGAGGTACCCATGAGGGTGGCTGGCATCCCCTATGGAAGGTGTTTTCTGGCTTCTCTAGCCAGGCTGCTGGGGCTCAGAGCTGTGTCCTCTAGTATGGGCAGTGGGTGGGAGGGGGCCAGCTATGAGACACATGCATGGGGCAGAGCACAGGGCAACTCAGAGCTGGGAGAGGGCTCTGCCCAGCTCTGCCCAGCACTGCTCACCAGCTGCCTCTCCGCAGGGTACTACGGCGAAGGTCTCAACGCCATTATCGTCTTTGCTGCCTGCTTCCTCCCGGACAGCAGCTCCCCCGACTACCACTACATCATGGAGAACCTCTTCCTGTAAGTGACCTGGCTGCTCCATGCCAGCTGCCTACAGTTCTGAGGTTCCCAGCCGGTGGGCAGGACAGGCAGCAAGGACCACACTGGGTGGTTCTGCCCTGCACCAGGGAAGGGCTGGACCACGGGCAGACCTGCATCTGAGTCCTCTGCTTGCCCGCTGGGCCTCAGTGCCGCTGCTGTCATCATCACTAGCATTGATGGAAGCCCACCCAGGGTGGGCTTCCCCAGTGGCTCAGCAGTAAAGAATCCACCCGCCAATGCAGGAAACACAAGAGACATGGGTTCGAGCCCTGGATTGGCAAAATCTCCTGGAGGAGGACATAGCAACCCACTCCAGTATTCTTGCCTGGAGAATCCCATGGATAGTGCAGCCTGGCAGGCCCCAGTCCTTAGGGTCACACAGAATCAGGCTCAACTGAAGTGACTGAGCATGTGTGCGCACTATGCGGTAGCCGCAATGCTAAGGGCTTTGTATGTGAGAGCACGTTCCTCCCCAACAAGACTCTGTGGGGTAGTTACAGTTGGTTCCCATTCTGTGGCTGCAGTGCTTGAGGCACAGAGAGGTTAAGTCACTTGCCCAAGGACACACAGGAACAGTTTTACTAGGATGGAGAGAGATAATTAAGCATAAAGCACCTGGTGGGACTTCATTGGTGTCCAGTGGTTACGACCACACCATCCTTGGGTTCTTAATGCAGGGCTGTGGGTCTGATTCCTGGTTGGAGAATTAAGATACCAAAACTCACTATCTGCCTCCTAGTGTGGCAAAAACAACAACAACAACAACAAAAACTGGCAGATGATAGTAAGAGCTCAGCAAATTATCACTCCAATTTTCATTATTATGAAGATTTCCTTCTTCTTCTGGGTTGGGGGTGGGATTGAGGGTGCCAGGTGGGCCAGAGGAAGGGGAAGTACCCATGGAAGGTCAGATCAGAAAGTGGCCTGGCTTGCTAGGGAGCGCAGTCTCCCTGATTTACAGATGGGGAAGTGGAGGCTGAAAGAGGAGAGGATTCTTCTGAAATCACTTAGGGGGAGACAGGGCTGGGATGGACCCCAGGTCCCTAAAGTCAGGTGCAGTGGACCACTGGCTGTGGATATCTGTCCCCCAAGTGCACCTGGGGCTGTTGAAACTTACATTCCAGAATTAATGGAGACGTTAGATGAGTTCAAGAGTATAAATCACTTGGCACCCAGTAAACACTCAAAAAAATTGTTGTTTAGTTGCTAAGTTGTGTCCAGCTCTTTCCGACCCATGGACTGCAGGGCACCAGGCTTCCCCGTTCTCCACTGTCTCCTGGAGTTTGCTCAAATTCATGTCCATCAAGTTGGTGATGCCCTCCAACCATCTCATCCTCTGTGGTCCCCTTTTCCTCCTGCATTCAGTCTTTCCCAGCATCAGGGTCTTCTCCAATGAGTGGGCTCTTCCCATCAGGTGGTCAAAGTCCTGGAGCTTCAGCTTCAGCATCAGTCCTTCCAACGAATGTTCAGGGTTGATTTCCTTTTAGGATCGTCTGGTTTCATCTCCTTGCAGTCCAAGGGACTCAGTTTAAAAAACAACAACAAAAAAAAATGGTGGCCAGCGGCCCACGCACTGAAGCCCCTCCCGCTCTGAAAGGGCCAGACTGGGTGGCGTAAACACTAGACGTGTGTCGTCTCCTAGTTCTGGAAGCTAGAAGTCCTTGGTCAAGTTGTCCACAAGGTCGGTTCCTTCTGGAACTGTGAGGGAGAACCGCCCCTGTGCACACCTGTGTGCACATGCCCCCTTTTATAAGGACACCCCAGTGACTGTGGGTTAGGCAGCAGGCCCTGCTGGGATATGATCTCACCTTAGCTAATGACCCCTGCAGTGATCCCACTCCCAGACAAAGAGGGCTGCAGTTCAACTCGCCCGAAGCAGATGCTTAGAACTAGGGGGCCCTAGAAAATCTCAAAGGAAGGAGAGGCGATGTGGCCATGCAAGGGCTTCCCAGGTGGCGCTAGTGGTAAAGAACCTACCTGCCGATGGCGGTGTAAGATGTGGGTTCAGTCCCTGGGTCGGGAAGATATCCTGGAGGAGGGCATGGCAGCCCCATCCAGTATTCTTGCCTGGAGAGTTATTAAAAGAAAGCCGGGGCCAGACATCAGCTCTGCCACCTGCAGACTCTTCGAGGGGAGGGGGTGGGCTTAGCTTAACCAGAACTCAGTCTCCTCCCTATCAATGGAGATCATCAGAGCACCACTGGGGGCTCACAGAGTGGGTGGCACCCATTAGCTGCTCCCTTCCTGGGGCTTTCCCCCTAGGGAGCCCATATTGCTCTCTCTGCCTCCCCACACAGACTTCGGAAAAACCTGAAGTCCTTAATCATCGTCCACCCATCCTGGTTCATCCGCACCGTTCTGGCCATCTCCCGCCCTTTCATCAGGTGAGATCGTGATCTGAGTCCAGATACCCACCTGGGTTGTCTTTTTTTTTTTTTTTTTTTTAATCAGCATTTTCCAGCTCCTCTCTGGGGAGTCTATATTGTTGCTTTACACAGTTTAAAATTAGACTTCCCTGGCAGTCCAGTGGTTAAGATTCCGTGCTTCCAGTGCAGGGGGATTGGGGTTCCATCCGTGGTGGGGGAACTAAGATCGCTCATACTGTGTGATATGGCCACTATACGGACCTTTGTCGGCAAAGTGATGTCTCTGTTTTCTAACACACTGTCTAGATTTTTGTCATAGTTTTCCTTACAAGGAGCAAGCGTCTTTTGATTTCAGGGCTGCAGTTATCATCTGCAGTGATTTTGGTGCCCAAGAAAATAAAATCTGTCACTGCTTCCACTTTTCACCTTCTATTTGCTGTGAAGCAATGGGACCAAATGCCATGATCTTAGTTTTTTTTTAATGTTGAGCTTCAAGCCAGCTTTTTCAGTCTCCTCCTTCACCTTCACCAAGGAGGCTCTTTAGTTCCTGTTTTTATTTTTTATTATTTTACTTTTTGGCCGTGCTTCTCAGCATGTGGGATCTTAGTTCCCCAACCAAGGATCGAACCCAGGCCCCCTGCAGTGGAAACTCGGAGTCCTACCCACTGGACCACCAGAGAAGTCCCTATTTGATTATTTTATGACTTATTGTACAGTTACTTTCTCTGAGCCTTAGAGAATGTAACTCATTGTTAGAAAAACTGATTTGACCTTGAAAAGGAGTTTATTTGACATTGTACCAAAATTAGACTTAAGGTAATGTTTTTAAAAAAGAAATCACGAGTTCAAAGCCCCAAGCTGGTGACCAGTCACATCAGTAGTAGCCAGTGGCCAGAGCTGGATTTGGACAGGAAGAAGCCATTCACCCGGGAAGAATGGAAGATGAATCAGCAGTCCCCACGTGCACCTGTCTCATGCCCAAGTGACTACTGGAGCCACCAGACAGTAATGATTGTGCCATGAAAGTGTTCTTGGGAAGATTGACACAGAGGAGCACCTCCTGGGGAAGATGGAGCCTGGAGTCTGATATTAATAGCATCTTGTCCCTCTCTGCTTTCTTTCTTCCCTCCCTGCTCAAAAGTCCATATAGTCAAAGCTATAGTAGTCGTGTATGGATGTGAGTTGGACGAAAAAGAAGGCTGAGCGCTGAAGAATTGAGGCCTTCAAATTGTGGTGCTGGAGAAGACTCTGGAGAATCCCTTGGACTGCAAGGAGATCAAACCAGTCAATCCTAAAGGAAATCAACCCTGAATGTTTACTGGAAGAACCGATGCTGAAGCTGAAGCTCCAATAGTTTGGCCCCCTGATGCAAAAAGCCGACTCATTAGAAAAGACCCTGATGCTGGGAAAGATTGAAGGCAGGAGGAGAAGAGAGCAACAGTGGATGACATGGTTGTATGGTGTCACCGACTCAATGGACGTGAGTTTGAGCAAACTCAGGGAGAGAGTGAAGGACAGAGAGGCCTGGTGTGCTGCAGTTCATGGGATCTGAGAGTCAGACACGACTGAGCGACCGAACAACAACTCTCCGCTCAGCAGGGACTGGTGTCAGACACATGGCTCAGGAGCCTCCCCTTCTTGCAGGCGGAGACCCCCAGGTTCTGCTCTGTACCCGCACCAGGGGCAGGGGGTGAGGTCTGGCATGGGCTGAGAGGGAGGTTTGGGTGAGTGTGCTGGGGCATCCTGGAATAGGGCTGCGTGTGCATCCCTGGCTGCCATCGCTCCCTCTGACCCTGAGTCACCACCCTAAGGGCTGGCTTTCAGACGTGTCCCTCCTCCTCCCGCCAGCGTCAAGTTCATCAGCAAGATCCAGTATGTGCACAGCTTGGAAGATCTGGAGCAGCTCATCCCTATGGAGCACGTGCAGATCCCAGACTGCGTGCTACAGTGAGTGTCCCCACCTCCATCCCCATCATCCCCAGAGCTGCTCATCTCCCAACCTCCCATGCTCTGCCAGTCAGGCTGCCAGAGAACCAGACCTGAGTGGGAGAGCAAGACAGGGGGAAATAGAGTGAAACAGGCACCTATGAAATGACAGAACACAGTGAACCTGGCCCCTCTAGTGCAGGCAGAGGGGTCAGTGAGTCCTGGCCCCTGGCTTTTCTTTATAAATAAAGTTTTATTGGCACACAGCTATACTTGTCTATTTACAAACCACCACGGCTGCAAGTAGCTGCAGGCTAGCCTGTCTGCTCTGAAGCCTGGCATGTGTTCAGATGTGACAGTGAGACGCTTTCCTGTTCCCAGAGGGGAGGGGATTCCCAGGCCACCTCTTAAGCCTTCTCCTTTTTCTCTCTTCCAGGTACGAGGAGGAACGGCTGAAGGCCAGGAGGGAAAGGTCTGTGAGGAGCGGCCCGTATTCTGGCTGGGTTGGGGCTGGTGCTGAGCTGGGTCAAGGCTGGGGGAAGCCGGCGGTTTCAACTCAGTTGGGACCCATGTCACGCACGCATGTGTTTCAAAACCCTGCCTTCTCTAGAGGGATTGGATTCAGACTCAGGCTGGAATCCGGGCTCCCCTGCTCAGTCTAACATTAGACAAGTGAAAAATTCATAGCCATCCTGCAGGTTATCATGAGGAATTAGGACCAGTGTAACCCACTGGGCAAAAATAGTGGGCTCGGTAGAGTCCTTCTAATGATGCTGATGACAGTGGGGGCTCGGCCCCGGGAAGCCTCCTAAGGCCCCCAGGGTGAGCCCTCCACCCTTCAGGAGGCCGCTCTGCCGGCCTCGTCCACCCCCCGGGACTCACCCCCAGATCCCCCTCTGCTCCCTGCTTTCCAGTTTCCTCCTCCCTCTGAAACCTTTTATGTCAGATTGGGACTCGAACCCAGCCATAACCCACAGTGCCTTGTTTCAGGACCTGATGAAACTTGGGTTCTTGATGTTTCACTGCAGAATTTAGTGAGAGACAAAGTGATAGGTAAGAGGTGGATTTATGCAGATGCAGAGAGAAGTACACTCCACAGAGTGTGAGCCATTGCAGAGGGCAAGTGCGCCCATGAAATGTGGTGTGGTTAGTTTTTATAGGGTGGGTAATTTCATAGGCTAACGAGTGGGAGGATTATTCCAACTATTTTGGGGGAAAGAGTGGAGATTTCCAGAAACTGGGCAACTGCCCACTCCTTGGTCTTTTGACAGTGCCTTGGAACTGTGGTGGTACCTCTGGGTGTGTCATTTAGCTTGCAGATCGAGGATCAAGGTCTAATCAAAGTCCACTTGTCTCCCTTCTTGGATCTATTTGATTCTTATTGGTTTATGTTGTGTCCTTGGGCTATGTCATTCTTTCAAAAGTTGTGCCCTGCCCCTTTCCCTCCTATTACACCTCTGGAGACCCCTCATCCCTCTCGGGACCCTAGTCTGTCCTCTGGACTGGACCTTCTGCTCCATGGGGTTCCCCTCTTGCCCTCAAGGGGTCTCTCCTCCCTCCAGGCCAAGCCCTCTACCATCCAGGAAATGTTCCACCCTCCAGGGTCCCCATACTCTGCATGCCCCCTCCTTCTCCCTTCCAAGGGCCCTCCAGGTGTGGAAGAGAGGGGAATCCATCTACTGTTCCCCTGCCCAGGGCCCTGGGGATACTCCTGGGGGCCTGGGCCTTATCCTCTGCACAGTAAAGCCATGGGTCATGAAGATCCTTTTTGTATTGTTGTTCTATGTATTCTTGCCACGTTTTCTTAATATCTTTTGCTTCTGTTAGGTCCATACCATTTCTGTCCTTTATTGCACCCATCTTTGCATGAAATATTCCCTTGGTATCTCTAATTTTCTTGAAGAGATCTCTAGTCTTTTCCATTCTGTTGTTTTCCTCTATTTCTTATCTCTCCTTGCTATTCTTTGGAACCCTGCATTCAGATAGGTATATCTTTCCTTTTCTCCTTTGCCTTTAGCTTCTCCTCTTTTCTCAGCTATTTGTAAGGCATCCTGAGACAACCATTTTGCCTTTTTGCATCTCTTTTTCTTGAGGATGGCCTTGATCACTGCCTCCTGTACAATGTCACAAACCTCCATCCATAGTTCTTCAGGCACTCTATCAGATCTAATCCTTTGAGCCTATTTGTCACTTCCACTGTATAATTGTAAAGGATTTGATTTAGGCCATACCTGAATGGTCTAGTGGTCTCCCCTACTTTGTTCAATTTAAGTCTAAACTTGGCAATAAGGAGTTCATGATCTGAGCCACAGTCAGCTCCAGGTTTTGTTTTTGCTGACTGTATAGAGCTTCTCCATCTTTGGCTGCAAAGAATATAATCAATCCCACTTGACTTCACATTCCAGGATGTCTGGCTCTAGATGAATGATCACACCATCATGATTATCTGGGTTGTGAAGATCTTTTTTGTACAGTTCTTCTGTGTCTTCTTGCCACCTCTTCTTAATATCTTCTGCTTCTATTAGGTCCATACCATTTTTGTCCTTTATTGAATCCATCTTTGCATGAAATGTTCCCTTGATATCTCTAATTTTCTTGAAGAGATCTCTAGTCTTTCCAGTTTTATTGTTTTCCTTTATTTCTTTGCATTCATCACTGAGGAAGGCTTTCTTTTCTCTCCTTACTAATCTTTGGAACTCTGCATTCAAATGGGTATAACTTTCCTTTTCTCCTTTGCTTTTCACTTTTCTTCTTTTCACAGCTATCTGTAAGGCCTCTTCAGACAGCCATTTTGCTTTTTTACATTTCTTTTTCTTGGGGATGGTCTTAATCCCTGTCTCCTATACAGTGTCACAAATCTCCATCCATAGTTCATCAGGCACTCTGTCTATCAGATCTAGTCCTTTAAATCTACTTCTCACTTCACTGTATAATCATAAAGGATTTGATTTAGGTCATACCTGAATGATCTAGTGGTTTTCCCTACTTTCTTCAATTTAAATCTGAATTTGACAATAAGGAGTTCATGATCTGAGTCACAGTCAGCTTCCAGTCTTGTTTTTGCTGACTGTATAGAGCTTGTCCATCTTTGACTGCAAAGAATATAATCAGTCTGATTTCAGTGTTGACCATCTGATGATGTCCCTGTGTAGAGTCTTCTCTTGTGTTGTTGCACAAGGGTGTTTGCTATGACCTGTGTGTTCTCTTGAAAAAACCATTAGCCTTTGCCTTGCTTCATTCTGTACTCCAAGGCCAAATTTGCCTGTTACTCCAGGTGTTTCTTGACTTCCTACTTTTGCATTCCAGTCCCCTATAATGAAAAGGACATCTTTTTTGGGTGTTAGTTCTAGAAGGTCTTGTAGATCTTCATAGACCCGTTCAACTTCAGCTTCTTCGGCATTACTCGTCGGGGCTTAGACTTGGATTACCGTGATATTGAATGGCTTGTCTTGTAAATGAACAGAGATCATTCTGTCGTTTTTGAGACTGCATCCAAGTACTGTGTTTCAGACTCTCTTGTTGACTATGATGACTCGATTTCTTCTAAGGGATTCCTGCCCACAGTAGTAGATATAGTGGTCATCTGGGTTAAATTCATCCATTCCAGTCCATTTTAGTTTGCTGATTCCTAGAACGTCGACATTCACTCTTGCCATCTCCTGTTTGACCACTTCCAATTTGCCTTGATTCATGGACCCAACATTCCAGGTTCCTATGCAATATTGCTCTTTACAGCATTGGACCTTGCTTCCATCACCAGTCGCATCCACAGCTGGCTGTTGTTTTTGCTTTGGCTCCATCCCTTCATTCTTTCTGGAGTTATTTATCCACTGATATCCTGTAGCATATTGGGCATCCTCCGACCTGGGGAGTTCATCTTTTAGTGTCCTATATTTTTGCCTTTTTGTATTGTTCATGGGGTTCTCAAGGCAAGAATACTGAAGTGGTTTGCCATTCCTTTCTTCAGTGGACCACATTTTGTCAAAACTCTCCACCATGACCTGTCCATCTTGGGTGGCCCTACACAGCGTGGCTCATAGTAATTGAGTTAGACAAGGCTGTGGTCCATGTGATTAGACTGGTTATTTTCTGTAATTGTGGTTTTCAGTCTGTCTGCCCTCTGATGAAGAAGGATAAGAGGCTTATGGAAGCTTCCTGATGGGAAAGCCTAACTGAGGGAAAAAAGGTCTTGTTCTGATGGGCAAGGCCATGCTCAGTAAATCTTTAATCCAATTTTCTGTTGATGGATGGAGCTGTGTTCCTCCCTGCTATTTACCTGGGTCCCAACTATGGTGGAGATAGTGAAGATAATGGTGACCTCCTTCAAAAGATCCCATGCATGTACTGCTACACTCAGTGCCCCCAGCCCTGCAGCAGGCCGCCACCCTAAACCTGTAACTGCAGTCTAATCATGAGAGAACATGAAGGTCATTCTGCAGCTTGTAGGACATTTATGAAATACCTGACCATGAATCTTCAAAAGTGTCAAGGTAATGACAAATAGAGAAAACTAAGAAACTGTCCCAGACCAAGGGGGAGACAACAAATAAATGCGGTGTGGTATGCTGGAACAGAAAAAGGAATTGGTAGAAAATGGCATTTCCAAATAAAGGCTGTGGTTTAGTAAATAATGTAGTACCAGTGTGGATTTCTTAATTTTCACAAATGTACTGTGGTTATGTCAGATGTTAACATAGAGTGGAGGTGAGCGAAGGTATGCGGGAACTCTCTGTATCTTCTTTGTGATTTTGCAGTAATGCTAAAGATATTCCAGAGTGAAAGTTTCTATTTTAAAGTGCTTTACTGTTCTCCAGCCTCGAACACTCGTATAATGTGTTGTTATTGTTTAGTCACTGAGTCGTGTCCAGCTCTTTAGCGACCCCATGGACTGTAGCTTGCCAGGCTCCACTGACCATGGAATTCTTCAGCCAAGAATACTGGAGTTGGTTGCCACTTCCTTCTCCAGGAGATCTTCCTGACCCAGGGATCGAACCTGAGTCCTCTGCCTTGGCAGGCAGATTCTTTACCATTGAGCCACCAGGAAAGCCTGTTATAATGTGTAGGTGAGAGATTTATGAGAGGAACAGTTTTTTTTCCTACCTCTTTTTTGAAAATCCCAGCTTGGTAGGGTCTGGTATCTCATTTAGGGATATAATTTTTACTATTTTTGACACTCAGCAGCAGACTGCTATTTAAATTTCCTGTTACATTCATACATGCTAACAAATATGTCTGTGGTGATATGCAAGAAACCAAAACCTACTGGCCTGTGGACAAATGTTCTTCAGTGGCTCAAGGAGAAGAAAGAGCAATTTCTTATGATTTATTCTGATGTACTTTTGGATCTGAGCCATGTGAATGTATTGCATCTGTACAATTTTTAATTTAAAAAAAATGGCTTGTTGTATTACTCTTGAATCAATATTTGATGACTCAGGAACTGTTTCTCTACTGTTGAGCCTCCTGAGAAAGATCCTTCTGTATGTTCTATGTTGAGATTCATTGGGTGTTTCGAAGCCATTTTTCCTTCATGATGCTGTAATGTCATTTGCATTTGGGTTCCCCTTGCTTCATCCTCACACATTTCACAAAATATTTGGTAACTGCCTAATACTTTAGCAGTTTGTCAGATAATCAGGCACTTCGAGTTGGGATTATTTCCTCTCTTTGGGGCCCACAGAAGGAAAGAAGAGTGATATGCTGTGAAGGTGTTTGTGGCTACAGTAAATTCATTAGGAGGAACATTCCTGGGCATTTTTCCATTTCAGGAAGGGCTCCAAAAGGAGTCAGCTTTCTCATCTAGCTAAGACAGGTACCAACCACAGTTTCACTCATACATTTATCACTCATTTCTAAAGCATTCACTCTGTTCATAACAAAACTCTGAAGCTTTATAGATCTTCATAAAGAGAATAGAAATAGAGCTTTTGTTTTCATTAGTACACCTTCTGCCTGAGCCAGTCTTTAGCTCTAGAAGTTCCCTAAAGAAATGTGATTCTTGTGTTGGAGTTGGTGGTTGTTATCCAGGAAGGGCCAAGATATGAGACTCAGAAATGTCACTCCCCAAGTTTAGGTTTTGGGTGTCTCTGGGTCCCTATAATCAGTTTCCCACCCAGGCATTAGCTAAGCACTGTGACAGCACAGATGTTTGGCTTTTTAAGGTGCCTGGAGAATCCCAGGGACGGAGGAGCCTGGTGGGCTGCCGTCTATGGGGTTGCACAGAGTTGGACACGACTGAAGTGACTTAGCAGCAGCAGGTGTACATTGCAAACAGGACTTTAACCTTTTTTTTTTTTATTACTTTAGATCTTATTTTGGTTGCTGAGAATTTTAAATAAGTATCTTTTTAAAAATAAATGAAACCAACATCTTTGCCACTTATTCTTTTTTTTTTTTTTAGCAAGTCTTTTCCCTTGTTTAATCGATGCATCCCTCAAACTCCTGAGTGTTATTCTCTGTTTGCGTCTGTTCTGATCAATGATGTGGACTCCCTCCATCGAATTCTAAGTGGAATAATGTCAGGAAGAGACACAGTCCTCGGCCTCTGTATCCTCGCCTTTGGTAATTTTTTATTAATTTTTCTTCAGTGATTATTTATACCAAAATTTCCAGCACTCAAGTGTACATTGCAAACAGGACTTTAACCTTTTTTTTTTTTTATTACTTTAGATCTTATTTTGGTTGCTGAGAATTTTAAATAAGTATCTTTTTAAAAATAAATGAAACCAACATCTTTGCCACTTATTCTTTTTTTTTTTTTTAGCAAGTCTTTTCCCTTGTTTAATCGATGCATCCCTCAAACTCCTGAGTGTTATTCTCTGTTTGCGTCTGTTCTGATCAATGATGTGGACTCCCTCCATCGAATTCTAAGTGGAATAATGTCAGGAAGAGACACAGTCCTCGGCCTCTGTATCCTCGCCTTTGGTAATTTTTTATTAATTTTTCTTCAGTGATTATTTATACCAAAATTTCCAGCACTCATGTGTGCCGTACAATGAAAATTAGCCTCTTGACCTAAATATTGAAAGGTCAGTTCATATATTTTCTTTGTAGATATTGTCAGTGTTTCAGGTTCAAGTGGAGGAGGGGTAGTAAGACTGGGCAAAGGCCAGCTGATCCTGCCTAGAGGCCTCACTAGGTGCGGGTTGCCTTAGACATTGACGATGTTCCAGGGTCTGCTCCTCAGCTCTGCCTGAGGATGGATGTGCAGAGCAGATTGCCACTTTGTGAACTGGCTATGGAAAGTGCCAGAAATGCATGTCCAGCAACTGTGGACATTCTGTAGTGCCTCTTCCTGCAGGCAGCCAGGTCAGAGCCTACTGAGTAGGGAAAGGAGGTGTGTCCATCATGTTAGCGCCAGAGGGCACTGAGCCAGTGGACCCAGCTCCTCCTAGGAACAAACTTGCTAGGGTGCAGGCAGGCCAAGGCTGTGCTACGAATCCTGCCTTTTCTGGGTCTTTCTGGAAGCAGCCACTTCCCCACTCCTGATGGTTTAACTTCACTTTTGCTATTTTAGCTTGATGAGTCCTTTTAAGAATCAGCCTTCTCTTTGAATGAGTTAATACTCTCTGTTGCTCTAGGCAATAGTAGTGGCCGATTATTTACCCCTGTCATTTACAAAGGCTGCCTCCCAACCTTGGAAGGTTGAAAGGAGTTCTTTGATCATCCATTACCGTCATGTTTTCAGTTTATAAATTGAGGTCTCCACAATTTCATTACCCAAAGGTTACTAATTCCTGAATGCTTGGAGGTGCTTCACTAGCCACCATTATGTAACTTCCAGACTCCTTATGACCCACATGCACGAGGCATTGTGCTTCTTGTTAACTCTGAAAACCTCATCAGAATCCTATCACCATTTGTATGAGAGGGAACTGAGGCCTAGAGAGGTCTGAGGCTTGACCAAGGTTACGCATCTAGTGAAGGTGGCAGAGCTGGGGCTCGGCCCGGATCTGTCTGATTTCAAACCCATGACCTTAATCACTACACTCAAATACCTATCTGTAATCTTGAATTATGGTTCAGAAAGAAAGTAAAATAGTGTCTATAAATTCACTGAAGTTCCCTGGTGACTCTGATGGTAAAGAATCTGCCTGCAATGCAGGAGACCCAGGTTTGATCCCTGGGTCGAGAGGATCCCCTGGAGTATTCTTGCCTAGGAAATCCCATGGACAGAGGAGGCTGCTGGGCTACAGCCCATAGGTCACAGAGTCAGACAGGACTGAGTGGCTAACACTTTCACTTTCAATAAATTCATAGGCTTAAAAACCCCCAAAGTGGAAACAGATATGCAAATTTATATATCTTATCATATAATTATAATCTTAAATTTTTCATTTTTAAAGGCATTCATCTTTCATATTTAGTGAGGATATCTGAGAACACAAAATTAGAACTTTTAAGTTATGAAATCAAGAGTTAAGTTTAGTAAAAAAGAAGTTTAGATGTTTCATTTGGACTTAAAGTTTAGGGTGTTTGGGAATAATACCTGCTTTGAAACATTTTTATAACTCAAGAAGCATGCTAGCGCTTTCAGGACATGGCTTACTGTCACAGACTGAACTTGTGCATGCTTCAGAGGGTGGCCTGGGTAGGTCTTGTTTTTCTGTTTGATAGATGTCCCAAGATATTTCGAGACTGAAGAAAGTCCTCAGCCTTCACTCTTTCGGAAGGCTTAGTCATTCCAGCCCCATTGTCGTCACCTTCATGCCTTGATTGTTGTTAGAATTTACGTTCTGCTTACTTTTCCAGCCTTGTCTTTGGCCGTGATGTTCACCTTCCGCTTCATCACCACCCTTCTGGTTCACATTTTTATTGCACTGATTGTTTTGGGATTGCTGTGTAAGTATTTCCACTTGATTGGTTTCTTCTTGATTAAAAGAAAAACCTTTCTGTTACATGTAGAACTTCAAAGCTGGCATTTTTGAGCTACATGGGATCTTAGAGAAGCCCTTGTCCAGCCCCCTCATTTTATATAAGAGGAAACACAGGCCCAAAGAGGACAGGGAGGACTGAGGACTGCTTCTGTCTCACAGCTAACAGCAAAGTTCCTGCCTGGCCGGCCGTCTCTTCTGCACTCTCAGATGAGCTAGCCCAGTGAGTGGTACTGGTTTCATCCATTAAGAGGCAATTCCAGTGTCTGTTAGAAGCCCTTTAAAGAATTTCTTCTGAATTTTCATATCCCCCATTGGCACGTAGGGGCCCATATTGCCCTGCAAAGGCTCAGGCCAGTCTGAAGAGATACAGCCCTTGAGCTGGGCAGGGTACCAGAGACATGTCCCATGCCCACTGTTTTCCTTTTCAGTGCTGGATCCTGGGTCCATCCAGTTGTTGTCAGGGAAGAAGATCTGAGGGACAGGGGCAGGCAGGAAGATCAGGGCAGCAGTATAGGATCCCGGTATAGGATATTTTAATTTTTAATCATTGATATGCCCAAATAAATACTTGGCATGACCATAGTGTTTCATCTTCTGAACAGTCAGTTCTGTCCTCAGCACCTCCCAGCCCTGCAACTCACAGGTCCCAGCATGCCCGTGCTGGAGGACATGCAGGATGGCTTGTGAGGGATGCCCTTCCCCACCTGCAAGTGGTAAAGACGCCTCCCTGAAGCCACTGTGGATGGGATGCAGGTGTCACCAAGTCCCTAAACTTGTGATGTTGGGACATCACACCTACAAAACTGGGCAGAGCATTTATGATGTTCGGACATCTTCCCAATTTTGTAGGTGTCAAGCCAATATCCATATAGTCAAAGGTATGGTCATTCCGGTGCAGATGTGAGAGTTGAGCCATAAAGGAGGGTGAGTGCGAAAGAATTGATGCTTTTGAATTATGATGCTGGAGAAGACTCTTGAAAGTCCCTTGGACAGCAAGGAGATCAAACCAGTCAGTCATAAAGGAAATCCACTCTGACTATTCTTTATAAGAACGGATACTGCAATTGAAACTCAATATTTTGGCCACCTGATGCAAAGAGCTGACTCATTGGAAAAGACCGTGATGCTGGGAAAGATTGAAGGCAAAAGGAGAAGGGGGCAACAGAGGATGAGATGTTTAGATAACATCACAGACCCAGTGGACACACGACTTGGCAATGGAACAACAGCAAGACCGATTTCCAGGCTCCTCTGGAGTTGTCACCTGCAGAGCTGGTTTGGAAATTTTAGCCTTTGGACTCTAATGTTGTTCCTCTCGCCATCCTGTCCGTACAGTTTCCTCCATGCTCACACCCAGCCCCACCTGTGGGCTAGGCTCACAGGACACACCTGTGTTTTGGAGTCACCTTCCTACATCTCCCAGAGATACACAGCTGCCCTAGGCCTGGCAGCTCCTGGCAGCTGCTTCAGAGGGCTGGTCATTGCCTGTAAAGCCCAAGGGATTCGGGACCCACTGCCTGAGCAGGGCCACCCGGTGTCAGGGGACAGGGTGGCCGCCTCCTGGCACGTGTGCTGAGCTCCACTGCTGTTTTGCTTTCCAGTTGTCTGCGGTGTCTTATGGTGGCTGTACTATGACTATACCAATGACCTCAGCATAGAACTGGACACGGAAAGGGAAAATATGAAGTGTCTGCTGGGATTTGCTATTGTATCTACAGTAATCACGGTAAGAAGCACTCTTCCAGCAGTAGATCAGGTAGCCTGCCAGAACTCTGAAGTCCAAACAGTTGTGTTTTAACCCCAAACAATGAGCATTTGTTTTTCTTTCACTGCACACTGCAGAAGGTGCATACTTAGTAACGTAGTGAGTGTACATAACACACTTGGTGCCTCCACATTTCACCTGAGATACCTGTGTAGGAATGCACTGCAGCCTCACAAAGTGAAAAAACAATCTTACCTCTTTCCAAGTCAGTTCTGCCATCTCACAAGTTGATTCGTCACCCTTGCGGATCCGTTACCCTTGCTATGGCAGCACTGCTTTCACCCCCAGGCAGCTGTAGGGTGAACACTACCGTGTGGAGAGGGAGGCAGCCTTGTAACAGTTCCTACATCCTGGTTTGAGAAGAGCCCCCCTACCTCCTCCAGCCAGTGGACGCTTTGCTCCCGAAGGCGTGACAGCTCTCACTCTCTTGAACACAGAGAGCCCTTTGTCTCCAAACCTGCCGGCCACTAGGTTCATTTGTTTTGCAGAGAGCCTGCTGCCTCCCCAGTGAATTCCCTGGCTGAGAGTGGGCAAACAGAATATTGAGCCTGGAGATACAGGTTGCACGGAAAGGATGGTTGGCAACTGAGACTCATTCAGGCCACTTCCTGGATACTGATGGGGTGCTGGCATCACAGGCCTGGACAGGCTCAGGGGGTGGCTTCAGGCGGCCCATGTCCATCCTTTAGTGTGTTGCTTCCTAAGCATTATGTCATGGAGGCATGGCAGGCAGGGGTTCTCACATGCCCGTTAAATGTTTCAGCAACTCAGTTCTCATAAGAGCCTCAAATTCTCTCACCAGCTCAGCTCTCTCCTTTAAGGAAATACTTGAGTTCTCATGTGTGACACAGGCCTCACATCTTCTCTTCTCCAGGGAGGTGTCAGGTTTGTGTTCCTCACATGAACTGCATCTCAGGGAGCAAGTATCCGATAAAGCAAAGCTCCTGGTTTGTCCTGGGTCGAGGCCCATGGCTGAGCCGGGGCCTGGGCAGGAGGCTGGAGAAGAAAGGCCAGGTGCTGGGCTGTTGGGCACAAGAGGCAGGGAGAAGCAGGGCTGGGAGCCGGGCCGCTCACCTCCCTCCACTCCCCCCACACCATTGTCCCCCAGCCCTCCATAGCGCTCCCTTTGTCTTCCCACACTGAACCATCAGTGGCCGTCAGATGCCGGGTCAGGGGGTTCTCTTCACTGGGTGTAAGGAGAGAGAAAGGGGAGGCTGCGAGAGGAGAGGGAGGACCCGCCCCTCGGCTCACACGCCGTTCATTGATACGTGTGTTATGGCTACTTTGTTTCTGCCAGGGGCTGGCTCCTGGTGAGCTTGTCCTAATAAGATTCCTAAGACTCTCTGTCACCATCACCATCTACTGAGCACCTGCTGCACAGGGCCCTGAACTAGACAATGGAGCTGGCCAGCAAAAACACACAGCCAGCACACACCCCACCGTGAGATGAGTTACAAAGCCAGCAAGGCCGTGACATGCACAGGGCAAGATCCCAGCCGTGAGGGGAGCTGCCTAGGGATATTGTTCCCATGGTTTCGATATACTCAGTAGCAGCAATGGAGAAAATGGGATGAGTGGCACTGGCTGCTCACCTCCGGGTGTCAGCCTAGGGGCGCAAGCTGAGATGCAGCAGTTTGCAGCTGAGCACCCAGAAAAGGGGGTAGAGGCTTGACCCCTGCGGTGACTCAGCTCTGCTGCCCACCCCACACCCCTAGCACTGTCCCCAGTGGGTAACGCTGATCTCCCTGAGGCTAGGGAGTAACGGGCTAGTTAACTCTTCAGTTCTGGTCAGTATCCTTGTGGTGTACTCTGAACATGAGGAGAGCTTTTATACACACACATGCATATTTAAGTTGAACACACACATATTAAATACACACATTTTAGCATTCCATTCAGGAGCTACCAGCCACTCAGGAGATCCAAGTTTATTTGCCTAAAGATTATATCATTTTGCTTCATTAAAATTTTTAGTAAGAAATGAAGTCCCTCTTCCTTGTTGATTGTGCTAGGCATTGAGGACACAGAGATGGAAATTCCTACTCAGCCTTCACAAGTCTCACGTCTCCTCCAGGCATCTCTTCCTGGGTCCTCAGGCCAGTCCCCACAGCTGGGTCACAGCTGGGCCCTTCAGCCCTGGGATCAGTTTTGCACATTTTATCCCTCTGCCCCCAAACTTCCCTCCACTTGACTATGAGATCCACATGGGCAGGAACACCCAAGTCCAGCAGGAAGAGGAATGGCATCCTGGGCTCTGAGAGGGGTGTGCTGGGTCACATGGACAAGAGAGGGGCCTCCCTCAGCAGGAAGGGACCAGACTGGGGAGGTCCTGATTTGCGGTGGTGATGATTTCAGTCTTTATCCGGGAGCTCTGGGGAAATGTCAAAGGATTCTGATCTGGGAGATGCCATCCTTGACTGCATGTTTTACAAAGATCCCTTTAGCTTGTGTTGGAGGAGGGATGAGGTCAGGAGTAGGGGGTTAAGGGAATTAAAAGCAGAAGGTAATGAGGAGGTTGTTGGGGGTCTAGGAGAGAGAAGATGAGATCTGAGCTGTGGCATCAGTGTGGGGATCGAGAGGAGAGGATAGACTGGGAGCTCTGTCAGCAAACCGAGACTGTGCTACAGCTGTCGCTTTGCCAGCCCTTGACAGTAAGGGATGGCCCTGCCCTCAGGAAGCTTGATGTCAAGGAATGGGCCATGCAGGCAGTAATCATCCACAGTAGAGGATGCTGCATGCTACAGCAGGGTAAGATGGAAGCCCGCAAGAAAGGAACCTAACTTTTTCTTGGAGAGTGCAGAAAAATTAGGACCTCTGGAGTAGGGAATATGGGGGAAATAGATTTTTGTGTGAAGATGATGAAGTCAGTTCTGGGCATGTTGAGTCTGACATACTGGAGGACACCCACTGCATGGTCAGTAACTGATCCATCACGTAGAGAAAGGTGAAGTTGGAGATTTTTATTTTAAATCGATAGCGTTGCATAGCTTGCAGGATCTTAGTTCCCCGATCAGGGATTGAACCTGTGCCCTCTGCAGTGGAAGCATGGAGTTCTAACCACTCAACCACCAGGGAACTCCCTGGAGGTTTTTATTTGAAAGCTTCAAGCATCTAAGAAGGATGCCACAACCACAAAAGGGCAGGAAGGACCACCCAAAAGATCCCAAGAAACAGCAACTGAAGAACAAGAAGGAGACCCAAAGGAAGGAGCATTGTGGTCCTTGTGGTCCCTTGCCCTTGCGCAGTCCTTCAGCATTCTCTGGCCTGGTAGGTGCTGTTGGGAAAAAGAAACAGACAGTTCCCTGACACCCGAGGACCTTATTCTCTCTCTCTCTGACCAGACTGCAAGCTCCTTTAGAGCAGGGGCTCTGTCTTGTCCACTGTTGTAGCAGCAGAATCTGGCGTAAATATCAGCACATAGTAGATGCTCAACTAGTACTTGAGAACACGTCTATTCCATTATAATAAAAGTAGGGGTGAATGTGTTAAAAGAGCTGTTTGCTGAGATGTCAGTAAAATATTAGGGTTTAAGTTCGTCTCAGTTCTTCATTATTTTGAATAACTTAACCCCTTTTTCACCAGGCAGTTCTACTCATCTTGATTTATGTCCTCAGAAAGAGGATCAAATTGACAGTTGAACTTCTTCAAGTGACAAATAAAGCCATCAGCAGCTCTCCCTTCCTGCTGTTCCAGCCGCTGTGGACGTTTACCATCCTCATTTTCTTCTGGGTCCTCTGGGTGGCTGTACTCCTGAGCCTGGGGACTGCAGGTAAGGGCCATGGGGATGGGGGTCCATGATGCTGGAGTCAGGCACAGAGGCCCCAGCATTCTGGAACCACTGGCCTGTTTTTTGTAGGGACCAGGCTTTTCATGCAGCTCAAGGCCTCTGGTGGAAGCAGTGATGGTGTTTGGGGCTCTGTCATGGGGAATGCAGGAAATTCTTTTCCCTCTACTGTATCAATATGTGGGGGGGAAAAGACCCTTCTGAAATGTTGTTGCTGTCTCAGAAGAACCAGTTTAACATGAGTGCACACAGACCTCTGCATTGCCTTGCTCCTGAGAAGACAAGGCTGTTTCATTTGGGGCAGCCATGCACAGTCTAAAATAAGAGATTCTGTTACCAAGAAAAGATGAAAGAACAGAAATCATGAGACAGCTGAAAGTCTCAACTGGGGCAACACTGAGCAATCATGTTCTAGCTCATTTCCTTGACTCAGTCTTAGACCTGGTCAGATAGGAAGGCAGTGGCCTCGGTGCCTGCAGGAAAGTGAACACTTGTTCAAAATTTCCTGAATTCTGAGCTCTGTACTAGGTGCGTCCTTATGTTCTCTCCTTTAAGCATCGCAACCCCCCTTTGATGCCCGTGTTGTTATGTTCAAGTTATAGGCAAGCACGTTGAGGTCCTAGTAAGTAATTTGCTGAAGGCCATCCAGTTAGCTGACACCAGAGCTCTAGAACAGCTCTAGCTGTACAACCTGACCTCTTTCCACCGCCTCACACGTCCCTGTGTCTGGGATACGGGGCTAGGAAATCAGTCTAGGCCTCCTGAGCTTTGTCCGTTCAAGTCGAAGCAGTGTCGTGGTCACAGAGACTGGTGGCGGCTGCGGGCTGTGCCCATAATGTGGTGTTTGCAGCCTGCAACTAGAGGGCAACATGGGAGGCCAGGGGCTGAAGCCAGAGCAGGCTAGGAGTGAGGTGTGGCAGAGGATGGCAGGACTGGATGCTCTGGGTGGTAGACTGTGGTGCTGAGCCCTCGTCCTCCAGAACCACAGGGACGAGGTGAGGCCTTGGGAAGCATGACTTGGGACCAGGGAGGGACCTTCCTCCTGCAGCCTCCAGGGCACAGTGGCCCACTCTGCTGTCATTATGGGCTGTGAGTCTGGGTGGAGGGAATTGTCTCTGTGGTTTGGAGCAGGACACATTCTTTCGTTCTTTCCTTAATGCACAAATGTTAGCTGAAGGCTGTAGGACAAGGTTCTGGCAAGGACTGGGGAAGAGAGGTGGCCTCTGCCCACGGTGAGGATGGCAAAGGTAGAGGACCATCACCAGAGGAGAAATTGGGGAGCTGTGAGAGCACCACAGCGAGGCTCCGGCCGACTTTGCGAGACCAGGAAGGCTTCTCAGAGGATGGGCTGGGGATTACCAGAAGATCAGAAAGCACAGAAAGAAGTAAAAGGGTTTAGTGGGGTCATGTCCAAGCATGGACCTGGTCATAGAGGACAGGCGAGAGCTGGTCCTGAGCGTTGGGGGTCCTGTTGGAGAGGAACATGCCCCAAGGCCAATTCGGGCTGGGGGTGACTTGATCCATTAGCAGGGTGCCCCTCCAGTTCTCCTTCTTAGGCCCCAGTTGGGTCCAAGGCCTGGGAAGCATTAAATAGCCTGGGCCCCAGGGCTGAGAAGGGGGCGGGGACAGAGTGGGCTGCTCTGTAGGGTAGAAGGCAGCACGTTGGAAGGTTATGTATTAAAGTGTGGCCATTTTGGAAGGAGATAAATGAGCAAAGTGAAAGAAGAGAGTGAAACAGTTGGCTTAAAGCTCAACATTCAGAAAACTAAGATCATGGCATCCAGTCCCATCACTTCATGGCAAATAGATGGGGAAACAGTGGCTGACTTTATTTTTCTGGGCTCCAAAATCACTGTGGATGGTGATTGCAGCCATGAAATTAAAAGATAATTGCTCCTTGGAAGGAAAGTTATGACCAACTTGGACAGCATATTAAAAAGCAGATACATTGCTTTGCCAACAAAGGTCTATCAAGTCCAGGCTATGGTTTTTCCAGTGGTCAAGTATGGATGTCAAAGTTGGACTGTAAAGAAAGCTGAGTGCCAAAGAATTGATGTTTTTGAACTGTGGTGTTGGAGAAGACCCTTGAAAGTCCCTTGGACTGCAAAGAGATCCAACTAGTCCATCCTAAAGATTAGTCCTGGGTGTTCATTGGAGGAGCTGATGTTGAAGTTGAAACTCCAATACTTTGGCCACCTGATACAGAGAGCTGACTCATTTGAAAAGACCCTGATGCTGGGGAAGATTGAGGGCAGGAGGAGAAGGGGACGACAGAGGATGGTTGGATGGCATCACTGACACAATGGACATGGGTTTGGGTGGACTCCGGGAGTTGGTGATAGACAGGGAAGCCTGGCATACTATGGTTCATGGGGCCACAAAGAGTCAGACACGACTGAGCGGCTGAACTGAACTGAGCAAAAGTGAGATGAGTTGAAGGGCAGGGGGGACTTCCCTGGTGGTCTAGTGGCTAAGACTCTGCTCCCAATGCAGGGGCCAGGGTTTAATCCCTAGTTGGGGAGCCAGACCCCACATGACCATGACTGAGAGTCTGTGCTGCAGTTACGAGATGCTGCAACCAAGATCAAACCAAATAAATAAAAATAAACAGGAAGAGCAGGAAAGGAAACTGGGTGCCTAGCACCTGCTGCAGGAATCTGTAAGCAGGTAGATACCAGGCTTCCAGGAGGCCTGGTGTTGACAGAGCTCCTGCCTTCCCTCCTCCCCAGGGTTGGGCAGCATAGAAAGCAGGCCACCTGCCTCTCCTTTCCGCTCACCTGTGGGCCAGTGTGGTGCACAGAGGTCCCTTTGTTTTCAAAGGCCTTTTCATGCAGTGCCAGGATGACAAGCTCTAGGCCTGGGTGGGTCATCTGCTGCTGTTTGGATCAGCAGATGCCCACGTGATAGGGGGGTGAGGGACGCCTGCACAGCACCTGACTCATTTCACTTTCCCTCAGCAGCTGCCCAGGTGGTGGAGGGTGGTGAGGGACACCCGCGCACCACCTGTCTCATCTCATGTCCTCTCAGGCAGTCACAGAGCCCTCAGACTCTCTCTCCAGTCTCCACTCAAGGTCCCCAATGTTGTGGAGGTGTCCTTAGTGGTACATACTGTGAGATTTTTATTGTGTCACATGACTGAATAGTTAATACTTTATTGTGTAAAAAAGAAAAAAATGCAGAAAAAGTCAACTTAGGTTGGTAAGATTTTGCCGTTTTTTGATGAGCTGTTTCTCTAGTGACTGTTAATAAGTCTCTTAACTAGTTGACGAACTCGGGCTTGTTTGGGGATTCCTTCAGTGGAGCGAAGAAATGACAGGCCCCCCCGAAACGATAGTAATTAGTTGAGACTTGGATGCTACCAGCAATGTGACAGTGATTACTAGAATCCAGTGGAGGAAGTAGCTACAGGAACCCGGTAATAACCTTGGGAATCCAGTAGGTGCGGCTGGCAGGTTGGAAAGAGCCCAGATGATCTGATGACCCTCAGTTAACATTAGGTGGTCAGGAAGCCTCAGAGTTGAAACAGTAGAAGAAAGGGGCCTGTTTGGGCTGGGAGTGGCTTTCTCTCCCAGTGGTACTACAGTCAGACGAGATCTGTCATCACAGGAATGTGCTTAGTGTTCTGAAAGGCAAAGGACTGTGCTTGGAAAGGAAGAAGCAGGGTCAGATAGAGGGACTCCCGTCAAGGGATCTGGGATCTAGGCTGGCTCTGGCCTTCCTTGAATGTTAATCTGGACTTCCTTTTTCCCGTTTTTGCAGTAGACAAATGGTGCTTTTCTCCAGGCTGCCTTATAAAGAAGTTAGGAGGCTGAGATGAGACCAGAGCTTTGCTTTGCAAATAGGGGCCTTGTGTGTGTTTCTTATATTAGGAATTAATGTCAACCAAGGAATGTCTAGTACTTACTAACTTCAGTTTTGTGGTTTGTTCTCTGCCTAGCATATTTGAGAACATAGTCTAAAAGAAAATTGTCCTCTTTTTAGGTTATCAGAGATCTAGAAGATAATTGAAGTTATTTCACAAAAGCTTCCTAGTAGCCCAGCCCTGTCCTAGGAACAGGAGTAGCTCAGGAGAGATTTGAAACAGCTCCTGCTTTTCCGAAGTTTATGTCCCTATGGGGAAATATGAAGGGAGACAGCCTCCATGAACATCTAGTTGTCTTTGCATCTGCTATGATCTTAGTCTATAATCTTCTCCCCTTCCTAAGCCTCACCCCAACTTTCTGCTCATCACTGCTTGGAAAACAAGTCATTATTCAAGATTCGTTTTGAGTAATATTATTTCTTGGAATTATCCCTGGTGGCTCAGACAGTAAAGAATCTGCCTGCAGTGCAAGAGACCTGGGTTAGATCCCTGGGTCAGAAAGATCCCCTGGAGAAGGAAATGGCAACCCACTGCAGTATTCTTGCCTGGATAATTCCGTGGACAGAGAAGCTTGGCAGGCTACAGTCCATGGAGTTGTAAAAGTCGGACATAACTGAGCAATTAATACTTTCACTTTCAATATATTTCTTGGAAAGTCTTATAAATTGCCCAAGCATACCAAGCTATTTCTTCTTTTTTTTCCCTTACATTTTGTATATGCTTCATTCTTTCAAGAACTGTCCATCGAATGCCTGCTACGTGACTGGGGAACTAGAGATAAAGCAGTGAACCCGACACAGGGAACAGGGAAAGGAGCATAAGTGTGTTATGCAGGCTTGACGAGGCCTCTAAGCAGTCACACAGGATAATGACTTGTGTGTTGCCCCCCACCAGGAGAAGGAGCATCTGGAGGACACGGCCTATGTCCTTTTCTTTCTCTCTCTAAGGTCCGTGCACAGCCCTTGTGTCAGTCCAACGTGTGCTGAGTCAGGGAGTAAATTCACATTGATGCTATATTGAATGTGATGTATACCCAGAAAGAACTAGGTAAGCTCCAGGCATGATGGCCATGCGATTTTCTTCTCTTTTCCCCTGATCCCCGTGCTGTCAGAGCAGAAGCTGAGCCAGTGGAAGGCACAGGCAGGCTGGGTGTCAGAAAGGCACCAAGCCAGTTGGCTGGAAGAGGCCAAGTACACAGAATGTGGTAGAATATAGGACTGTTTTAAGTTGGGCCTGCATCATTTGGGAGATTATCCCAGTCAGCTGCACTGCTTTCCTTGAGAAACTGCCATTTACACTAATCGTTAGTAACATGTCAGTCTTTTAAACTACTTTAAAACTAGCTTGTAATACCCAAATTTCCAGCTAGCTGCATGATACATTTCCTCCAGGTTATGACGATGATCTCTAGGCAGACTTCCTGAAAGTTGTCTCAGATCTCTTTGATAGGATGTATTACTTGAGGAAGATTGGTTCATTCATTCATGCAATCATTCACTGAACAAGTATTTATGAACATTTACTTTATCAGATCCTGTTATAGATGCTGGAGATACAGCTTTCCTTCCAGTTTGGAGGCTACAGGGAGATAAGCATTAAATAAAATGAGTAAGTGAATTTTATAGTATATTCAAATTTGATAGGTGGTAAGGAGAAAAATAGAGCAGAGAAGAATTATAAATGTTTGTGTTGTACTATGTGTGCCCAGTTATGTCTGACTCTTTTGCAACCCCATGGACTGTAGCCTGCCAGGCTCCTTTGTCCATGGAATTTTCCAGGCAAAAATACTAGAGTGGGTTGCCATTTCCTACTCCAGAATAAATGCTTAAGTAGCCCCAATTAATTAACCTGTTCTACTTTTTGCCATAATACTTATCAGATTAATTTATCATAACACTTTAAATCAGATTTGAGACAAGTTTACCTTCAAGCCCCTAAAGCTTAAACTTCAGGGTCTTTCATTTGCAAGGACTCTTGGAAGGTTCAGTACCTAACTACCTAACTTTGTATTCTTTGTCTTATCAAGGGACCCTCAAACTGTGTAAAATTCAGACATCTTAAATGTATTCTAGCATTGATTATAGTTTCATAGTATATTTTTAAAACAACACATGCTTGAGGAGGGGGCTCCAATTTTTAATTTAATGATTGGGGAAGGCCTTGCTGAGAAGATAATTGTGAGCAAAGATGTGAAGGCGGTGAGGGCAGAGCCATGAGACTATCTGAAGGAAGGGAAGTGTTCTAGGCAAAGGGACCAGCAGAGGCTCTGGGGACACAGTCAGGAGGGCCGCTCCCCAGAGGAGTGTGGTTGAGGGGGAGCATGGTTCAGGCCAGGGTCAGAGGGAGCACAGGGTCAGATACTGGGCCTCGTGGGCCATTGCAGAACTTTGTTTCTGAGACGGGAAGTCGTTGCAGCATTTTAAGCGGCAGAGTGGCATGGTCTGACTCATGGTCTCATCATGGCAGTGATTCAGGGAGGAGGTGGCTTAGAACAGGGTTGTAATGGTGAACATGCTGTGACATACAGGTTCTGTGTCTATTTTGAAGAATTTCCTGATATTAGATTAAGGATGTAAAAGAGGAGTTGGGGATGACACTGAGGTGTTTTATCTTGAGCAACTGGAAGATGAGATGGCCATCAGCTGAGACAGGACAGGACTTTGAGTGGAACATCTTCCAGGAAGAGCAAAAATTCGTTTTAGTTGTGTTTATTGAAATATCTTTTAGACATCCAGGTGGACATGTCGGGTAGGGAGTTAACGGTTTGAGTCTGAAGTTTCTGGAGAGACCCAGCTAGAGGTCTACATTTGGGAACTGGGGAACACGTGAATAGTATTTAAAGCCATGAGATTTGAATGAGTGCAGACAGAAAAGAAATCCAAGGACTGTGTCTTTGGGAATGTAAATGTTAAGAGGTCTTGGAGATGAGGAAGAAAAAGGAAAGGAAATTGAAAGGGAGCAACCAGTGAGCTGGAGAATAATGTGCTGTACGGAATTGGGGTGAAATGTTGAATGTGTCATAGGCTGCTGATCAGTCAGCTAAGAGCTAAGGATGGCCCACTGAAGTTAGCAGCATGGAAGTGAAACAGAACCGTTTCAGAGCACTGTCGGGGAGTGGATCACAATTAGAGCGGGTTTAAGAGAAAGAGAAAAAGAATTGGAAAGAGTAAGAGAGAGCCCAGAAAGATTTGGCTGCGAAGAGGAACAGAGAAGTGGGAGGGAAGCTGGAGGAGTAGAGGGGGTTCAAAAGTAGGGGCTTTAAGATAGGAACTTATTAAAAATGTTTCAGTAAAAAAGAATGTTTTAAGGAAGCAAGAAAAAGAGGGAAATTTTCTGAAGTGGTATCTTCAAGTAGATGAGAAAGGGGGAAATCTAGTGCAGGGGCTGACCTTAGAATCATGGACAGTTTATCGTATTAAGGTGGGGACGACAGAGGATGAGATGGCTGGATGGCATCACTGACTCAATGGACGTGAGTCTGAATGAACTCCAGGAGTTGGTGATGGACAGGGAGGCCTGGCGTGCTTCGATTCACGGGGTCGCAAAGAGTCAGACACGACTGAGCAACTGAACTGAGCTGTCCAGTTATGGACACATGCTGCTGAGGGGTAGAGATGGGGTAGATGCTCCCAGAGATTTTCCCATGGCTTCAGCTTTCTCAGAGAAACCAAAAGTGAGGTCACTGACTGAGCATGAGGATAGGAAAAAAACTCTTAGTTAGAGATTGCAGGAGAGATTATAAACAGTCCAGAAGGGGAGGTGAATAAACTGATGTAGCAGCATGTGAGTTCCTGATATTCACTCTGATTGTATCTTCTTTCTGATTTTTTTGTTTGCCTTTTTCATTTTTCTCCCTTAATAGCTGACGTCCAGCATAAATCTAGAATGCTAAATAAATATTTCTTAACTTCACAACTGAAATCATACCTACTTATACCTCAATTATAGCCAATCTTATCTTGTATTTAATATTCTAAGCAACTGCCTGTTTAATCCTCATAACAGCTACATGTATGGCATTTAGAGCCAATAGAGATGGGGTAATGCTCCCAGAGATTTTCCCATGGCTTCAGCTTTCTCAGAGAAACCAAAAGTGAGGTCACTGACTGAGCATGAGGATAGGAAAAAAACTCTTAGTTAGAGATTGCAGGAGAGATTATAAACAGTCCAGAAGGGGAGGTGAATAAACTGATGTAGCAGCATGTGAGTTCCTGATATTCACTCTGATTGTATCTTCTTTCTGATTTTTTTGTTTGCCTTTTTCATTTTTCTCCCTTAATAGCTGACGTCCAGCATAAATCTAGAATGCTAAATAAATATTTCTTAACTTCACAACTGAAATCATACCTACTTATACCTCAATTATAGCCAATCTTATCTTGTATTTAATATTCTAAGCAACTGCCTGTTTAATCCTCATAACAGCTACATGTATGGCATTTAGAGCCATGAGACTGAATGGAATCAACAAGGAAATGAAAAGGAGGTATTAGTGTCTCCAGATCACCGACACTGAAACAGAGGTTTTAAAAGGCCCCACAACCTCATAACCTGCCTGAGGTTGTTCAGCCCTTAGGAGAGAGAAGAGATATACGAGTCTCAGTCTGTGTGACTCTCAGACTCTTGCAACCCCTGCCCTGGGTTCATCTTGTCTTCCCTCTTCATGTTTACAGTTAGAGAAGGGAGGCCCAGGTTGCTTATCACGAATGTCAGGCCGGAGATTGGAACCAGGCCTTCATCCAGTTCAGTGCCCTTTTCACTACCATCCCAGATCAAATCTCCTCTTGGGGTCCGGTTCCCGTTAGCGTCTGTTAGCTACACATGCTGGTAACAGTATTGTAATGTGTTCGTATTAATAACAAAGCAACTGATACTTTGATGAGAGGCTCTAGCCTGCACTAACCTAGCCATCCAGGAGAGGGCAGTCGTGTGTGCATAAACACACCTGCCCCACCCACAGTCCTGTTCTAAGCGTCTCCCTGAAGCCGGAGCTCCCGATTCCTCAGAGAATGTTTGCTTAAAGCTGTGGTTATCAAGCAGTGGTTTGGTAATGTTTAGAGACATTTGGGTTGTCTTAACTGGAGGAGGGGAGGGAAGATGCTCCTGGCATCTAATGGGTAGAGGCCAAGAAAGCTGCTTAATACCCTACAATGCACAGGGCAACTCCTCCACTTCACACCCCTAACAATCAAGTGATCCAAAATGCCAAATGCTATGTTGAGAAGTTGAAAAACCCTGCCCTAAAGGAAAGTCTGTAAATAGCCTGGTTATTACTGAACCGGAAGAATAAATAGTTGATGGTTTCAGTAAAGATGGTCAAAAACAGTAAAGTGGTCAGTGAATAATATCTTTACCCATTCTGCTTCTTCGAGGAATGCCAGGAGTGTGGATCCTGTATGGATCCTGATGTCCCTTTTAGCCACCCTCTGCTTGCTGACTGCTGCCATCAGTGTGCCAAGCTGGGGTGTGTGTGAGTGTGCCATTGGCAGCCCCAAGGAGACTCAATCCTTCCTCAGCACCCAAGGCCTTTGGATTTACTTGCCTTTTGTCTGTTGAGGAAACCGTCCTTCCTCTTCTTTGGAAGCTTCATCCATCCCCAAATCACTGTGACATTGTAGACCTGTGCTTGCAGGCTGCCGTGTGTCCCCGTCACTGGTGATCCCGTGCTTGTTGACTGGCCCCATCACTTCCGCTGTTCCAGGAGTGGCTCTCCAAGTCTCCACTCCCCAGATCCACTACATCCATGTGCCTGTCAGTCACGAGGGGCCGCCTCCTTTGGGACTGGGGATGCTTTTCTGAAACACATCCATTTTGGAAATGCGTTAAGCACTGGCACCCTACTCCAGTACTCTGCCTGGGAAATCCCATGGATGGAGGAGCCTGGTAGGCTGCAGTCCATGGGGTCGCTAAGAGTTGGATACGACTGAGTGACTTCACTTTCATGTATTGGAGAAGGAAATGGCAACCCACTCCAGTGTTCTTGCCTGGAGAATCCCAGGGAAGAGGGAGCCTGGTGGGATTCCATCTATGGGGACGCACAGAGTTGGACACGACTGATGCGACTTAGCAGCAGCCGATGGTAATGAACAGGGAGGCCTGGCGTGCTGCGATTCATGGGGTCGCAAAGAGTCGGACACGACTGAGCAACTGAACTAAACTACCTGAAATAGAGATTGCCTCCAAGCCAGAATGAATCCAGTGTTCAATAACATATTAACCTCTGTCTGTGACCAAGCTGATCTAGTATTTCTCACAATGTGACTCTTGTTCAGCAGCACACAGAGCAGGAGTTACTAAGACCAGCCTTTATCTATGGAATCAGTTCCTTCTACAGCATGATTATCTTTCCCACCTCCTTTGCCCAGACCCTATTGTGAATGTCTCATATGAATTATGAGCCTGAGAGCAATTTATAGCTATAAAAGGAAATATTAGTATGAAACTCTCTTTAAATCTTCTTCAAGTTGTAGTTTTTGCCAGAGCCCAAAGTGCCATCTTCTTTCTTACAGTAGTTTGTTTAAAATATACAGCAGGGGACTTCCTTGGTGGGCCAGTGTTTAAGACTGCCTTCCAGTGCAGGGGATATGGGTTCAACCTTTGACTGGGGAGCTAAGATCCCATATGCCTCACAGCCAAAAACCCAAAGCATAAAACAGAAGCAGTATTGGAACAAATTCAATAAAGTTTTTTTAAATGGCCCACATTAAAAAAAGTCTAATAATAATAAAATGAAACAGAGCAGAGAACATCTAGAAATAAGTGCAGTTGCAGAACTGAGATTTGGTATAGAATTGAGCTGAATTGCAGAACCAGTGCAAGGGCTTCTTTAGATGAGAGCAAGTAAAGCGGGACATAGCCAGTGAACTGCACAGCATTGCTGGGGTTACCTCACTGGCCTCAGTTTAATATAAAATTGTGCTCCTGAAAACTAAGTAATAAAAATCATCATCACTTGTGAACTGATATTTCTGTGGGCCAGTACTCACCAGGTAATCCCATTCTATCCCACTCTTTCTTGAATAACCATCAGAAAATGGGTATTACAGATAAGGATACTAACATTCCAAGAGGCCAGATAACTTGCCCCAGCCTACCCCAAAAGGGATAAAGCTGACATCTGAATCTAGGAGATTAACACTGAGGCCCACTAGCCATTTTAAATGACTAGGAGAGTTTGCTCTTGAAATCTGAAATGAATCCTTTTGCACAGATGAAGATTCTTATCTTTACTGAGTCTTAATTTTTGGTGCAGCATGTTTCTATAACACAGGGTTCTATCACACAGCTTTCATCAGCATGAGCTTTGTTTGCATCACAGCGTGTTGTGATAGAAAAACCATGGGTTTGAGAGTCCACTGTGTCCAGGTTTATATTCTTCCTCCACTAATTATGAGCAGTGAGACTTTGCAAAAGTCACTTGACTCTTTCAAACCTCAGTTTTCATATCGTAAAGTGCGGTGACTATTAGAAGATAGATCAAGTGTCATCTTATACAGGTTGCCTACCAGTTATCACAATTATCATTGTCAATATTATTCATAAGTTAAATGTAGGTTCTCAATTTTAGTTTTGCTATGAAGATCTTAAGTTATGGTGGGAACTTCAAACTTGACATTGACATCTGTGTTTCGTGTGATGCCAAAGTCTAGAACTAAGGAACAATGGCCTCTTGAACCTTCTTCCATACTTACGAAAACACAGATATAACCCATGTTTGTGTTTTAAACTTTAGGAACTGCACAGGTCATTGAAGGTGGCCAAGTGGAATATAAGCCTCTTTCGGGCATTCGGTATATGTGGTGGTACCATTTAATTGGCCTCATCTGGACTAGTGAATTCATCCTTGCATGCCAACAAATGACTGTAGCTGGGACAGTGGTGATGTGTTATTTTAACAGGTAGGTCTAGCGTGTTACTGATATTGATTTGTCTATGTGCTTCATGTTGTGCATCTCAAAAGATATTTTGGAATTTTGACATGACCTCTCAAAAGAGATTGGCAAGAGAAAAAGACTAAGCTCACAATTGGGCAGAATGGTGGGATGAATTGAGAGACTGAGATATGTACACTTTCGATCCTGTGTATAAAATAGGTAACGAGAACCTACTGTATAGCTCAGGGGATCTACTCAGTGCTCTGGTGATCTAAATAGGAAGAAAATCCAGCCAGAGAGGGGATAAATGTTACATATAGCTGATTCACTTTGCTGTACAATAGAAAGTAGCACAGCATTGTAAAGGAACTATATGCCAATAGAAATTAATTTTGAAAAGTTAGGCAAAAAAAATTTGGCAGGATGTTTATTTAGCAGTAAAAAGAAATACTATATCTTAAATCTGTCACATTTCCAACCTCTTCTGCTTGAAGCTAGAAAACCCAAAAGGAAGCCAAACACAGAAGTAATCAAACTGCTTAGAAGTGAAAGATATTCAAAAGAAAGAGTTGACTTCTCCTGTAAATATCCATTCTTACTGACTTTAAACTTAAAAAAAATTACTGATCTATTTGGAACACACTTCAGTAAGTTCTATGAGCATCATTTCATCCTATGTAAAATGAGGAGAATGTGTTCTTTGAAAGCAGTTTTAAACCCTAAGGGAATTGTACGTGACTATAAAATACAATTCATGTTCTTATAGTTAAATGCTAGTGAATTCATTACTTGCTTTTCTGTCCACTCTGCTATTTAAGTGTTTATCCTCCATTACCTCATCAAAATAATTGAGGACACATGCGCGTACGTCTCAACTCTCTACCTCCTTTGTGTTTGTGAGGTTCTCTGTGAGGCAGATAAAACCACAGGCAAGAGGAACACGGCCAGTGCAATGACAGGCTTGGACTCAGAACAGGAAGTTTACTTCTGATGGGGCTGGTCCTCCTCTAATGTCTCAGACTAAATGGGCAGAAAAACATGAGGGTTCGTGGGGGCAAGAAAGTCATCTAGGGATGATTCATGCTGTAGAACAATTACCTCCCAATGATCAGGAGTGCTGTGGGTTTTATTACAGTGGTGCTGTTGCGAGCCTGCTTCTTTAGAGACCCCGTCAGACGCACGAAAAGCTGTAGCCCTTGGCACTGAGAGCCCCTGCACCTTTGGAGGAGATGGTGTGTGCTGCTTGCTCCTGAGTACAGGAGCAGAGATTATTCTAGCCAAATTGGCCAGCAGCAGGTCATATCTCTGACAGCAGTGATTTTGTTCTATTTTATAACACAAAATCAAAACATTTTCAGTGAGGGCTTTTTATTTAACCTCCAGTGAAGTGTATATATGTGTCTCCTAATGCCTCCCCCAACATCATGAAAAAATGAAGAAAGCATAAACACACAGGGGCAGGAGGAAACAGGCAGTGATAGCAGCTGAGAAACACCATGGCAATCCAGTCCAGTGTTCCTGCCGGGATAATCCCACGAACAGAGGAGCACACGGGGTGGTAAAGAGTAGGACATGACTGAGCGCGAACGAATGAATGAAGAAACATCAGTCAAATTTTGGAAACTGAAGACGGGATGAATGAGCGATGAGCAGATTGGAGAAGCCTCAAAAAGCCTATCTCTGTGCATCTGGTGGGAGAGGAGGCTGACTTGAGCCATGAAAATCTGGAGAGATTCAGGAATTCAGGTGTAAAACATGCTTGCAAAGATTAAAGGTCTTTACTAAAGAGCAGTTAGGCCCCACGGCCCCTCCTTCATACCAGCAGATATAAGCTGGGAGCTTTGCTCTCTGGAGAAGTCATCAGAGAGGGCCTGGATGTAGGGTATCTGGCACAGTCAGGGCTGGGACAAAGCTCTACCTGAAAGAAGGGGGAGCAAGTGGAAGTCTAAGAATCTGCCTGCAATGCAAGAGACTGGATTTGATCCCTTGGTTAGAAAGATCACCTGGAGAAGAGAATGATTACCCTCTCTAGTGTATTCTTGCCTGGAGGATTCCATGGATGGAGGAGCCTGGCAGGCTGTAGTCCATGGGATCACAAAGAGTCAGACACGACTGAGTGACTGACACTTCACTTTCATTCTACCTTATACCAACCCACACTCCACAGCTCAGCCTCCAGGATGTTGACAGCCAGGCTGATATTTCTTAGACATGAGATTATCAGATTCTTCTTTGGAGAAACTGTATAACCCAAAGCAAAGACCTGCAGATAGTACCACGTGGGGATCCCCCAATGAAATGGCCTGATGCCCTGATTCTGAAGCAGACGGTGAAACTCACCAGTCAGTAGTCACCTTGTATAGAACCTCCAATTCACTCTTTGGTACCTCACACTTAAATGTGAACCTATAGCCAGTGATTATGAAAAATTTGAAGAAGCCTGTTGTGAAAGAAAAAGATCAAAATGAACAAAATAAGCAAACAAAAAAATTTAGGAAGAATAAGGACAATGCAGGCAGCAGAAGAAAACTGCAACAGCAACTCTAATAATATCTTCAGAAAGAACCAAAAAATGTTGCTTTCATACAATAAGAACCAAGAAAAAAAGAATAGTGAGAGAACAGAAAGACCTCTTTGTTGTTAAAAATATGATTGCAAAAGTGAAAGTTTTCTACTGATGGATTAAAATATAAAGTTGAACTCCTCCAGAAGATAGAACAAAAAGATAAAGAGATGGAAATAGGAGAAAAAAGATAAAATTTAGGACACCCAACACCTGACTAATATGAGTTCTAGAAACAGAGAACAAAGAAAAAAGGGAGGAAATTGTCAAAATTTCCCAGAGCTGGAGGACATGGGTAAAGAGAGATCCCAGAAGCTTTAGAGAGAAAGGTCACAGGCAAAATATCAAGAACTAGAACCTGTACAAGATCTGTACTCTGAAAACTATAGAACACTAATGAAGGGAATTGAAAATGATACAAATAAATGGAAAGATAACCAGTGTTCATGGATTGAAAGAACTAATATTGTAAAAAAATCCATACTATCCAAAGCAATCTACATATTTAAGGCAAAATACCCATGACATTTTTCACAGCACTAAAAAAATCCTAAAATTTATACAGAATCATAGAAGACCCTGACTAGCCAGAGTAATCTTGAAAAGAAGAACAAGTCTGGAGGTTTCATACTCCCTGACTTCAGAATGTACTACAAAGCTGAAATAATCAAAACTACAAAGTTACAGTGGCATAAAAACAGATACATAGATCAATGGAACAGAATAGAAAACCCAGAAATAAAAGAAGAGAAGCTAAAAGCAAAGGACAAAAGGAAAGATATAAGCATCTGAATGCAGAGTTCCAAAGAATAGCAAGAAGAGATAAGAAAGCCTTCTTCAGCGGTCAATGCAAAGAAATAGACGAAAACAACAGAATGGGAAAGATTAGAGATCTCTTTAAGAAAACTAGAGATACCAAGGGAACATTTCATGCAAAGATGGGCTTGATAAAGGACAGAAATGGTATGGACCTAACAGAAGCAGAAGATATTAAAGAGAGGTGGCAAGAATACACGGAAAAACTGTACAAAAAAGATCTTCACCACCCAGATAATCATGATGGTGTAATCACTCATCTAGAGCCTGGAATGTGAAGTCAAGCGGGCCTCAGAAAGCATAACTATGAACAAAGCTAGTGGAGGTGATGGAATTCCAGTTGAGCTATTTCAAATCCTGAAAGAGAAAGCCTTCTTCAGCAATCAATGCAATGAAACAGAGGAAAACAACAGAATGGGAAAGACTAGAGATCTCTTCAAGAAAATTAGAGATATCAAGGGAATATTTCATGCAAAGATGGGCTCGATAAAGAACAGAAATGGTCTGGACCTAACAGAAGTTGAAGATATTAAGAAGAGGTGGCAAGAATACATGGAAGAACTGTACAAAAAAGATCTTCATGACCCAGATAATCATGATGATATGATCACTCATCTAGAGCCAGACATCTTGGAATGTGAAGTCAAGTGGGCCTTAGAAAGCATCACTACAAACAAAGCTAGTGGAGGAGATGGAATTCCAGTGGAGCTCTTTCAAATCCTGAAAGATGATGCTGTGAAAGTGCTGCACTCAATATGCCAGCAAATTTGGAAAACTCAGCAGTGGCCACAGGACTGGAAAAAATCAGTTTTCATTCCAATCCCAAAGAAAGGCAATGCCAAAGAATGCTCAAACTACTGCACAATTGCACTCATCTCACATGCTAGTAAAGTAATGCTCAAAATTCTCCAAGCCAGGCTTCAGCAATACGTGAACCGTGAACTTCCTGATGTTCAAGCTGGTTTTAGAAAAGGCAGAGGAACCATAGATCAAATTGCCAACATCTGCTGGCTCATGGAAAAAGCAAGAGAGTTCCAGAAAAACATCTATTTCTGCTTTACTGACTATGCCAAAGCCCTTGACTGTGTGTATCACAATAAACTGTGGAAAATTCTGCAAGAGATGGGAATACCAGACCACCTAACCTGCCTCTTGAGAAATCTGTATGCAGGTCAGGAAGCAACAGTTAGAACTGGACATGGAACAACAGACTGGTTCCACATATGAAAAGGAGTACGTCAAGGCTGTATATTGTCACCCTGCTTATTTAACTTATATGCAGAGTACATCATGAGAAATGCTGGGCTGGAAGAAACACAAGCTGGAATCAAGATTGCCGGGAGAGATATCAATAATTATCACAGTCCGACTCATTATTCTTGGGGCAGAAATAGCCCTTGGCCACAAGGTCCTTCTGAGACCCCTGCACACTCTCCAAGGAAGGAGGATGTGTAGATCTAATTGGTCAGAGGTGGGGCACTGTCTGGGCCACTCTCACAAGTGGGCGGGGTCAGTGCCTGGGAGGTGATGACGCTGGACCAGCTCTCTCCTTTCACCTCTCCTCTCCCCCTGCCTACAGCCAGGAGGCAGTCAGCTCTGCAGACCCAGTCAGGGTGAGGCCGGGGCAGGATGAAGCAGGAGGTCTTGTGCAAGCCTTCCTTTGAATTCCAGGCTGGATCTAGGGAAGAAAGCTGAGGGGCATCCCCATGAAGTCTTAATTCCAGGTACCAGATCAATCAAAATATCCAACATCCAACATGCAACTAAAATATTTTCAAGGCTGAAAAATCTCTTTTGTGGACAAACTTTTCTCCAGGCTGAAAATTGCTACCATTTTTCTCTCCATCCCTTATCCCTAGCCCTGGTTCTGGGCACTCAGAGAGCAGGGCTAGACAGTCTAGAGGATCATAAGGTAACTTTAGGTTCTATTTCATTTTTTATTATGTGGTTTTGTGTGTGTGTGCATGTGTGTGTATTTGTGTGTGCGCACTTTGAATAGGAAAATGCAGCCAGGAGGCGAGTAGACTTTGTACCCGTTTCACAGATGCAGAAACTGAGGCTCAAGGGAGGGGAGAGCTTTGCCCACAATTAGACTGATGCTGGGGCCTTGCCCAAGTCTATCTGATGCTGTTCTCTCCCTGGTGTTCTGTCCACACTATGCCAGGTCAGTCTAGGGGAGCAATTTGCCCTCCCCTGGCTCCCCAGGACAGATGGGTTTGCTTGGGGAGAAGGTACATCCTTTAGGTCAAACACAGACAGTCAGGTTGTCCACACACTTGATCTGCGCTGGAAGGCTCTAAAGAGTGAGGGGGTCTTGTCCCAGACTTCCAGAAGGCCCTTAGGACCTCAATACTTTTGGATTGAACCCAAGGGGAGTCCAAATCTCTGCCTGAGGATCCCCAGTGGCTTTTGTAGCTGTAGGTCCATCTCTGTCTCTGCCCCACATTCCACTGTGATGCCTCTTCTAGGTGGCCCCAGGCTGCTCCATGCAATGGCTGCACACCTTCCTGATGATGGAGTTGGGAGGAGACAATCAGGCCCCCTCCATCATGTCAATCAGTGTTAGCAGTAGCCCCAAATTGATCAGGCCACATCCTTGCTTAAAACCCTTTAATATCCCCTGAAGAAACTTGAATAAACTCAGTTCTGCTGACCAAAGCCATGAGCCCTGCAGGGTCTGGCTGCTGCCTCCTCCCGCTGCTCAGGCTGTCTTCTTACTCAGGCAGTCTGCCCCAGTGCCCCTCCTTGTCCCCCTGGCACCCTCTTTCCCACCCCAGGGCCTTTGCACATGCAGTTCTGCTCCGTAGATCACTCTGCCCTCCGCCCTTCAAGTAATCAGCTTCTTCAGGTCTCAACTTAAATGTCAGCCCCTGAGTTAGCCCCCTCAGTACCCTCCCATGTTGCCTCCTATGCACAGCATACGTGGCTTCATCTAGATACACTCGTCTGTGTGACTGTTACCTCATCCTTCAAGAACTGTGAGCCCCAGGAGGGTGGGCACTTTGTCTGATTTATTTCTCCTTCCTCACCCAGCATGTGCCTGTTACAAGTCGGTGCTCAGCCAGGGACCTTAATAAATAAGTGGAACCATGAGAACAAGAAAGGAGTAAAGGATGAAAATGCCCTCGTTCCTTTAAATAGAGCAGGAATAAAGAAATGACTCAGAGTGTTTTCGATTATTTTGGTTGTTGGGGAGATTGGTTTTTAATTTAATTTTTATTAACTCACACTGAGTAATCAGACTGGTGATTACACTTCTGTCTCTGGTTTTTGCGTCCCTGGTTCTGGCCTTTGAGGAGAGGAACCATCTCATATTTAAGCAGTAGGAGAGCTGAAGTGCTCTCCGTGAAGCAGGCCTGTGTTTGGGTGTAGAGTTTAATTACCCACAGTGCTAATTAGATCAGGGAAGGCAAACCTGACCTCAGGGCAGAGCTGCGGTGGTCTCCCACTACAAGCCAAGGATGCTGAGCCTTACTTGCCACGCTGTGTTCCACCTGAAGCACTCTACCCACATCTCCCGTCTCTACGCTAAGACATTCCCTGGAAAGGAGAACAGCGGCTGATACCTAGAGGCAGCCAGTTTTGCCCCCAAGTCCTTCTTGAGGGAATTCATCTCCTACATAGAAGATGATGTGGGGTGCAATGCAAGTTGTGGGGACAATCTCTACAGATTGTCAGCCCCATCCACTTTCCTGGTGGAAATGAGTTATGTCCATAAATAGAAAGACTGAAACTGGCTCCCAGCCCTGCTGCCCTGGGGCCACCCTCTAGCAATGAAGCTCTGTGAAGCAAGGGGCCACGGGCAGCTTAGGAGCATGAGCTGCTACCAAGCAGGGCAAGCAGGGGGCTGGAAGGCCAAATCCTGAGAAGGAGGCTCCTCAATTCTGAGTTTCCAGGATGTCCTCGTGTCTGTGCATGCTTAGTCCCTTCGGTCATGTCTGACTCTTTGCAACTCCATGGGCTATAGTCTGCCAGGTTCCTCTTGTCCGGGCTTCTCCAGGCAAGAATACTGGGGCAGGTTGCCATGCCCTCCTCCAGAGGATCTTCCGACCAGGAATTGAAATTGCATCTCATCTCTTTTGTCTTCTACATTGGCAGGTGGGTTCTTTACCATTAGCACCACCTGAGAAGCCTGAGAAGCCCCTCCTGGTGTCCTCTGAGACCCCAAAATGAGAATGCTGAGTGAGGAGCAGTGGGAGGAAAGAGATCTGCAGATCTGCGAGGATGGGGACCCTGAGGGGTATTTCCTGCTTCTCTGCCTTCTCTTCCAGCCATTGGCCGTCATCATCAGCACTCTTGTCTCTGGCATCATCATCATCACCACGGAGACGGTTCATTTTATGTCAACTTGGCTGGGCCATAGTGCCCAGGTATTTGGTCAAACGCTAGTCTAGAAGATTTTAGGTGAGATTTACAATTAATCAGGAGATTTTGAGTAAAGCAGGTCACCCCCACACCCCACAACGTGATGGGTCTCAGCCAATTAGTTGGAGGTCTTAAGAGAAACAAGAGTGAGCTTCTGCAAAAAAGAAGGAATCCTGCCAGCAGACGGGCCTTCAGACTCAACCGGCGACATAGGGTCTTCCCCAGGTCTGCAGTCTGCCAGTCTGTCTGCCGCAGCTGTGTAAGCCAAATCCTCAAAAGCTTTCTCTCTTTACACGCACTCCCTCACGCACATGCGCATGCACGCGCACACACACAGACACACACACCCCTCATTGGATCTGTGTCTCTGGAGAACCCTGACTTAATACGACCATCAGGCCCATCACCGCCACCATCGCCACTATCATCGTCGCCACCATCATCTCCATCCCCGTCATTGTCACAGCTGCTCTTATTGAGTTCCGTCTGCACCAGCCCCGGTGTGAACTGCTTCTTGTTGAGACCTCATGAGCTGCCCTCCCCAGCACCCCAAGAGGCAGGTGTTATTATTCTCCCCCTCACAGAGGAGAAAATGCAGTTCAAGGAGGCGAGATGGGGGACCCAGAGGTGAGCCCAGGCCTCCACACTCCAGCATCGTGCCTTCTCTCCCAGAACCTCCCTCTGGTGGTACCCAGAGGTCAACCACCCAACAAGCCCCACTTCAGGAGGAGCGTTGGGGACTGGGACTCAGACGGTGGGTGGGCAGCTGTGTGTTCCCTGCCTGGCCCAGCACAGAACACACTCTTCAGTGGGGGAGGGAGGGCTCTTTGAGAGTAGCTCAGAGGCTCTGCCTCCATCAGGCCCTGCCTCTGGCTTGACCTCCTGCTTCCTTCCTTGTCAGATGCCAACCCCACCCCCACCTGCCGGCACCCACCCAGCCAGGTTTGACTCCTGCTGAGGCGCCCACCCCAACCTTCCCCTGACTTCCACTCAGACACACCCCTGCAGCCACCTTCAGGGCCTTCTCCTCTGTCAGCCCAGATGACACCCCCATTCCAGACCCGGGACTTCACTGGGTGAAGAGAGTGGCAGCCCCCTCGCGGGGCTCTCCCAGCCCAGCACATGTGGCCAGCGCGAACGGGGGGCTACTTCTGCGCCCATCAAGGGCAATGGCCCCTTAACAGAGGCCCTTGTTTGTGCGCTCTTGCTTTTCCCACTGAACTCTCATGGAGAACACCTGTGAGGTAGGGACCATCAACTCCACTCTAACAGGTGAATAAATTATATTTTGAGATACTTGGGAAGGTTAGATTTGTTAACTGTCTTACTCAGTGTCACAGCTCATCAGTGTCAGAGAAAGGACTTGAGTCCAAATCTGTCTGTATCAGTTACAATTGTGTTTGACTTCAAGTAATGGAGACTTTGTCTAATCGTGGCTCAAGAAAACAGTGGCTTGTTTTTGTCACCTGAAAAGAGGTCTAGATGTGAGTGACCACTGGCCCTGGTTCACGTGTTCATGATGCCATGAAAGACTCAGATTTTTTCTGCTCTGCCTTCTTTAGTATATGAGGCTTCTTGTCCTTGGGTTGGTAGCCTCATGGTCATGAAATGGCTGCTGTAGCTCCAGCCAGACATTACGTCTGGGTAGCAGGCAGCAGAAATAATTTGGGCAAAGAACTGTATCAACTGAGTCTGTCTCTTTTATTTAGAAAAAAAAATCTTTGATAGAAGCCTCATGCAAGATAGATTTGCTTGTATTTCATTGGGTGGAACGTAGAAACTCCTAGAATAATCACTGGCCAAGGAGATGAAACTACCTCACCTGGTTCAGGCAAATAAAAACCACTCCCAAGAGGTGAGTTGGGAATGCCTTTTCTGGTAACAGGGGATCCCCACCATTGATGGCCACAGCCTGAACAGACGAGGGTATTGGTGAGTGAGGAATGGGGTCAGACACAGTCTAACCACTGGGACGCATGGCACCTCTGTGGTCTGCCAGCCTGAAGTTTTTACCCCTCAATCAGGGTCACGAAAGCCCCAGACTGGTCAGGCCTAAAGCCGGTACTCGGCTGCAGAGGTGAGTGAGCTGTGCCCCTGCCCTCAGTTTGCCCCCAGTCAGTTGGGGGGCTGTTGTTCAGTCGCTCAGACATGTCTGACGTTTTGTGACCCCATGGGCTGCAGCACAGCAGGCTCCCCTGTCTTTTACCATCTTCCAGAGCTTGCTCAGAGTCATGTCCACTGAGTCGGATATGCCATCCAACCATCTCATCCTCTGTCATCCCCTTCTCCTCCTGCCTTCAGTCTTTCCCAGGATCAGGGTATTTTCCAGGGAGCTGGGCTCTTCACATCAGGTGGCCAAAGTATTGGAGCTTGGGCCTCAGCATCAGTCCCTCCAGTGAATATTCAGGATTGATCTCCTTTAGAATTGACTGGTTGGATCTCCTTGCAGTCCAAGGGACTCTCAAGAGTCTTCTCCAACACCACAGTTCAAAAGCATCAATTCTTTGATGCTTAGCTTTCTTTATAGTCCAACTCTCATCCAAGATGGACAATTGGGTTGTTCCATTCTGGGGGGTCAGTTGCATGAAGACAGGCATGTGGGGCTAGGGGATTTCAGGCAAGGCCTCCCTGGGAAGGGCCATCTCTGCAGAGCCCTGGAGGCCCTGGGGAAAGTGCTAGTGAAGAGGGGGCTCTCAGGGCAGAGGGACAAGCTTGTGCAAAGTTCCAGGAGAAATAAGTGAGAGACATGTGTTAGCAGGATTCAAGTGGGTCCCTGTGGCCCAGGCAGATCATGGGGGTTGGGAGAGACCAAGGATTGAGAAGATGGAGGAGGCAGTGGGGGCTGGATCCCAAGGGACCTCAGAGCCACGTGTAGGGGTTTGACCTTGACCCTGAGTGCAGTGCCAGCCCTTCCTGTCCCAGGAAGCCCTGGAGAAATCTAGTGGGGTGTGCATTTTAGAGAGTTCTCAAGGCTGCTGTCTGGAGGGTGGGTTGTGAAGGGGAAGAGTGGAGAGAAGGGGGGCTGCAGGGGAGAAAATGAAGTAAACAGAGTAGTAGGGGTTTGTGCTAATACTTTATTACTTGAGGGTCCTAAATACTTTGAAGAATCTGCCTGCAATGCAGGAGACCTGGGTTCGATCCCTAGGTTGGGAAGATCCGCGGGAGAAGGGAATGGCTACCTACTCTAGTATTCTTGCCTGGAGAATTCCATGGACAGAGGAGCCTGGCCGGCTACAGTCCATGGGGTGGCAAAAAGTCAGACACAACTAAGCAACTAACACTTTCACTTTCTCTCTGGGCATTCAATACAGATTTACAGGGACAGTTTAGATTCGTACAACCAGTTATGATTCATTAAGTATAGAAAATTCCAGTTGGTTCTCATAGGCGATGTTCTTGAAGCATAAAAAGAGACCGCTGTGAGCTTGAATTTCTGTCATGTTAAGCCCTCAAGGGAGTGTGGGGGGCATCACTCATCTCATGCAAATGGAGCATCCCCTTGGGGACAGTAGAGTTGCCCCCGGGTGGCTATTTAATCAGATCCAGACTCTGGGGCTGAAGATGCCACTGGGCGGTGGGCAGGTCTGGAGCAGCTGGAGAGCAGACCCCTGGGGCAACGGGCCTGGTGGAAGCGTCCAGGACAGGAGTCTGGAGCCCACATTCTGGTCTGAGGCTTGTGCTGCCTGGCTGGTGACTTTGGGGTGCTTGCCCCATCTCTGTGCACTTTAGACTCCAGAGCTCAGAACCAGGAGGCTGAGCACTGGTGGCCTGGACTCCCTGCTGGCTCTGACGTTTGGTGGATCTGGTCCCCCTGAGTGCTTGGGGATGATGACCGCTCAGTTCCCATCAGCTGATGGACACGATGGCTGTGACTTTCCGATTCATCTTGCTGTCACACACACGCACACACACACCCACACCTTAGGGTCCTGGGGTCTTTGCTTTCATGATTCTGAAGGGCCACAGTTCCTGGTGACCCTTTAAGGCCTCGCCTCCCTCCAGGTGGGGTTCAGCCCAAGCTGCAGTGAAGTCTGGACAGAGAGAAACACCAGCAGCAAGGCTCAGGCCTGCGCTGGAGGAGCCAGGGGTCTTGGATGAGAGATGTCGGAGCCACGGTGGATGCCGGGACCTGGGGGAGGAGGTCTTGGGGTCGCCCACTCAGACTTCCTTGATTTCCAGTGGGGGCTCTGCGCGAGGTCACGCAGCCTCCAGGCGACAAGTGAGAGAGCAGGAGCTGTCGGCACCCAGGAGAGGAGTGACCCTTAGAATGGCCTGAGGGTGTCGGGCTGGCTCCTGCCAGCGTCTCCCTCTCCCAGTCCTTGGCTCCCTGCACCTCCACCCCATTCCCAGGTGCTCCCCGTGGCTTGCTCCCATTGTGTTGATACCTGACTGTGCTCAAGAGTCCTGGGAAAGGCAAGTGCAGACCAGCCAGGTCCTGGAGTCTGAGAAGGAAGGCTCCTAGAACAGACTTGGTCCGAGTAGCTGGCAGGTCAGATGTGCCAGGGAACTGACAGACTCCAGCAGCAGCTCTCAACCAGCGACTCTCCAGGGTCAGGGTGTAAATGCCTCGGCTCCCTCGCTCTTCAGGTGGGATAATCCTTAAGCTGTGTCTGACCATCTGCCAGGGGCGCCCTGGGGACAAACACCAGGAGCCTGCCATGCCAGCTGGTTTAACTCCTGTCTCCCGTGTCTGAATTCTTTGTGTCCCTAGCAGAGCTGCCTCACCTCCCCTTTAGATACTTGCCCCATATCCTCCTCTCAAGAGCTGCTTCTGGGGGATCCAATCTAGGGCAGCAAAAACCAGACCAGGAACATAAGCACATGATGATAAAGACTGCGGAGGGCAGGCAGGGCGAGGGCTTGGGGAGCAGACAGGAGGGCGCGCTGTGTTGGAGACAGCGTTCCGGGTGGGCTCTCCTGAGTGTCGTCTTGGAGCTGAGACCAGAGCCAAGTGAGAAACTGAGACAGTGGGCATGCGGGGAGGGTGGGGGATGCTCCGGGCTGAAGGGAGGGTGAGGGACGGCCGTGGTGAGTCTGAGGAGGAGCCAGGGCCCCGGCAACTGGGACAGGTGGGCAGGGGAGGTGGTGACAGGCGGGAGCCAGTGCTGCTGGGCTGGCAGGCAGTGCCAGGGACCTGAGAGTCTAGTCCCGGCCTGTGGAATGTAAGGGACTCGGGGGCATCCTCGTCCAGAGGTGGCCTGCCTGGAGGAGAGTCCAGTCCCTACAGCTGTGTCTCTGTCTCTGCCCCTTGGCTTCTCAGGCATCCTCTGAGACTAGGTTTCCTCTGATGAAAATGGAGGTAATACACCACCCCTGGCAGAGCTGTCATGAGAGTGAGAGGGGGGTGCAGCACAGTGTCCCTGATCCCAGGCAGCACCCGTGAGCCCTGATGGCACAGGACTTGAGAGGTAGTGGAAGGGTCAAAAGGGTCAAGGTCCTCAGGCATTCATGTACAGGTGATGCCCACATGCCGGGGAAACGTCATTCCCCACACGTGCTGCCAGAGCAAAGGACAGGGGATCAGGACTCAGCTGGAAATGAGTGCCAGTCCCACCTGCCCCTGGGACCACCCACTTAGTCCTCAGGCCTCCGTTTCTCATTCGTAATGTACAGCATCATAGTTCCTCTTCGGAGGTATCACGTGGAGAATTACATAAGATCACCCACAGAAAGTAGGTAAGGCTGCTTCTTTCATTTACCGTGTGTAGCTCCTGGAGAGCGGGGCTGTGTTCGCTCGTGCATCGTCCCCCTTAGAGCACTGCCTGGCCAAATGACGTGCCCAGTGTTCTCAGCTGAGCCTGGGGGTTCCCTCAGGGCAAGGACAGAGCTGTGTTTGAGTATCTCTGTTCAGTTCAGTTCAGTCGCTCAGTCACGTCCAGCTCTTTGCATTCCCATGGACTGCAGCATGCCAGGCCTCCCTGTCCATCACCAACTCTTGGGGTTTACTCAAACTCATGTCTATTGAGTTGGTGATGCCATCCAACCATCTCATCCTCTGTTGTCCCCTTTTCCTCCTATCTTCAATCTTTCCCAGCACCAGGGTCTTTTCAAATGAGTTAGTTCTCTGCATCAGGTGGCCAAAGTATTGGAGTTTCGGCTTCAACTTCCAATGAATATTCAGAGTATCTCTGTACTTCCTCCAATTTCCAATCTTACTCTTTCTGTGATTTGATTATCCCTCCAGCCTACTAGAGATGACCTGTGAACCACTCTAAATCTTCATCTTGGGCCATCTGTCTTCCCAGGCTGCTCCACATTCTGACCCCTGGGAAGATTTTCCTTCCTTGCTGTTTTTCAGGGATACTCCTGTGTGGGCCTGAAAAAGTGGCAAAAGCCCCCTTCCACAAATGGGCAGGATATCTGATACAACCATCTAGCAATCAGAACTTAGCTGCTCTCCACCATTTGACTGGTCATTGGGAGCCTCATGTGGGGTCATCAGCGCGGGTGAAGGGAACTGGGGCAGTGAAGGAGCAGGTCTTGGGAGAGTATGAACCACTTGCACTGGCAACCTACTTATGCTTTCAAGGTCTGCTGGAGTATGAATTTGACACCATTTCCACTTGGTAATGACTTACTGTCACGCATGTCCAACTTTATGGCTCAGTGGATCAGATAACACCTGTCTCACGATGGGATGCAAATATCTTATGGTCACCTGATGCTCTGTGGAGGCTATCTTTGGAAGGGTGTGAAGATTTACTCCAATACCCTGAGGGTCTGGGCTGCTGGGCCAGGCTCCGTAGCTAATCCATCTGTCACAGACAGTTTGGGGAATCATTAGAGGTGTGATCACAAGGCCTTAGTCGCACAGCAGTCTCGACTTTCTACAGGGTCCTTTTTGCCTTGGACCTACTCAAAGACAGTAAAAATGTTTGGAGCAGCACACGCTACAGGTGTAGGATGGTGCTTCCAAAATCCAGAAAATTCCACCAAATGTATGTCTTTCTTGGTTAAAGGCAGTATCAGGAGAAGGAGTTGCCTGTCCCTAGAGAGGCAATATTCAAACATGCTCCAACACTGATTGGACCCCAGGAATTTCATGTAGGGATCAGGCCTCTGAACTGATGATGCGAAGTCCCACCATCTGCTATGTGTGTGTGTTAGTCTCTCATTTATGTCTGACTCTTTGCGTCGCCATGGACTGTAGCCTACCAAGCTGCTCTGTCCATGGGATTCTCCAGGCAAGAGTACTGGAGTGGGTTGCCATTTCCTTCCCCATCTGCTCTGTGTACCTCTTATTAATGCTTCTAGGGTGCTGTCCACTTTCTGCCCAGCAGGTTTGATCTGCATGATGTCATCAGTCAGGCAGGTCAGCACGATATTGCATGACAGGCTGAGTCATCAAGTCTAGTCTAGATCTGGACTAGCTCCATCCTAGCAGGAGAGCTGGTACAGCCCTGAGGCAAGACAGAGTCTCCTGCTGTCCCTGCTGAATTAGAGCAAACTCCTTCTGGTAGTGGCCAGAACACCAGCTATATAGGGTGCCGGGAGCTAAGTGATTTTCTCCTTTAGGAGAGATACTACATCTGGAATAGCAGGTGCATTTGGAATAAGTTCATAATAGTTATAACTCTTCTCCAAGATCTATATGCCTTCTGCACAGGGTACACAGGCAAGTCAAATAGAAAACGTAAAGAGCAGGATAAGGCTTCCCGACTCAATATCTTTTAGTGTTATGAGATCTCCAAGAAAGGGGAGATTACTTTTCCTAAACAAGAGTGGCATCTGCCATAAGTGGCAAAGGAAGCTTGGGGAGAGTTGGCGGTTCAAGGTTCTCAGATTCATCTGAGTTCTCCTTCCAGTTCTCAGGATTCCTGTCTTTTTTCAGTCAATGCCTTATTGATTCCACACATGGGATTTGCCAAGGCTATGAGTCAAGTTCAACTTCTATTGTAGTTTCTCATCAGCAGGACTGGATATCAATGTGCGTTGGATTAAGTTTGGGACCTGATCTTTAGCTGTGTCTTGCCTGTGATTATAAGAGGTAGGACGTTTCCTTAGGGCCTTCCTGAATCTCTGGTTCTCTGAGGATATTTTGATCTGGGAGTTTAAAGTTCTGAGCCTGTCATTTTCTTTCCAGAACAGTTAGAGGTAGCCATCACACCCATACTCTTGTCACTGAAACCAACACTTATGGTCAAGTGCAGTGGCCACTTGGTCTACCCAAGTCTTGCCTTCAATTACATTGAATCTCAGGCAAAACTAAGGTTCATTTAGGAAAACGGAACCTCCAAGAGCAATTGCACAGAGAGGAGGGTCCTCTCTGTCATGGAAGGGTTGACAGGGTGAAGGTGCAGACAGAGAAGGGAAGGGAAACCTGGGCTTAGGAAGTCAGGATCAGCTGCCAGCCAGGGCTGGGGAAACCCCAGGAGAAGAACTGCCCTGCTGCTGCTCCTGGTGGAGGCAGGACCGCTGCGACTGCTGCCGGAGTCACTGAAGTCCTTAAGAGCTGCTGGCCACCGACACGACAGCGGAGAGATGAACGGGGTCTCTCGCCTCCGACTTCCCAGGCTCCTGCCAGCACGTCCCATATCGTCTGAAGCTCACTAGGACCAGCGCTCCAGAGAAGCTGGGAAACGCCACTTGCAGGCGTCCAGCTCCAAACAGACGGTGGTCATTAAGGGAGAGCAAAGAGGTGACTGGACGAATGACCGGCACAGTGGCCCAGGACTTGACTTTTATGCCAAGCAAATCCATTCACAAGTAGCTCTGTCACTTTCTAGCTGTGTGACGCTGAGAAAGACAGGTAACCTTGGGACACTCAGTTTCCCCATGAATAAAAGGGAATCATCACGATTGAGGCTTGGCTTAAGTCAAGTATCAAAGTGGCCTTCAAAATGTCTGGCACTCAGTGGGCACTTGCTGGGCAGTTCTTACTTCACCCTTCGCTCGCTCTCTGACCTTGAGTGGGCGTCTGGGTGTTTCAGGGCTATGTTTTCTCATCCATAAAAAGAAAGGGTTTGAACTGAGGTTCGACTGTGATGTGCGGTGGAACATCCCTTAAATGAACCTGACAGGTTGGGGTGGGCAGGAGGGGCTGGGGGGGCTCTGGCTGTGTCTGAGTGCTGTGAGCTGTGCGCTCCACTGGAGAATGTGCTCAAGTGCCAGACAGCTCACCCTTCAGCCTCCTTAATGTTCCCAGTATTTCCCCACTAATCTCGCCCCCGGCAGTGCTGGCCTGGTCTGTATTCTCTGTGATGCACGCGTCTCAGCACTGCTTAGCTGACAGCAGATTTGCTAAGGGCAGCGCGCCTGTGCGCCACAGTTGAAGGGGAAAAGGGAACTTCAAGTTAAACCCATGATGAAGATTAGATTTGAAGCTCCAGGGCCTTCCTGAGCGCCCGAGCTTTGAGACTTGTCCTATTCTGCCAGCAATTATCAGTTTAAACCTTTTGGAACTCAGGTGTGTGGGGAGGAGGAGGTGTGGCAGAAATGGGGTCCATGGGAAACACTAACTTAGGATTAGCAGTGAAGAGCCTTTTGAGTTTTTGTTCTGCCGCCTACTAGCCTACTAGCATTACTTAGGTTCTTTTAAGATTGAGCTTCCTTTTTTGTAAAGTGGGATTAATAATGTCTACTGTAACTGATACGATATTTAGTCACCCCGTCATTGTCTGCCCTCTCTGTGTTTAGTACCCTTTTCTTTAGGAAACTAAGCCTCTTGCACTCCCCAGGCCACGGGCCATGAGATTCAGACTGGATTACTAATGACAGCCCCCAACCTACCTCCTATCCTTAGAGATAGCTAATGCCCCAGCCAGACCAATTCTAGTATCCCAACTTCTGGAAACAGTGATGGTCTGAAGCGTGGGCCTGTGACCCAAACGAGGCCAATCAGAATCCTTGCTAGGATTTGATATCTGGCCCCTGGGAGAGACTAGCTCCTTCCTCGCTATGGAGCTCTGGAGGGGGTGATGCAAGCTTGGAGCTGCTGGTGGTTATGTCTCCTTCCTTCCCTCCCCTCTTGGTGAAGAATTCCAGCAGTGAAGGGAGAGAAAGGTCCATCCAACTCCCATCACAGACAGAGAGAAGGACAATTAAGACATGCTAGTAAGAAAAAAGAGATCCAGTGCTCTTATGAAAGGCCCTGGATCCAGCCATGCCGGAATCAAGTCTATCTCTGTTCATCCCAGTTCTGTGGGGCACAATTCCCTCTTTAGTTTGAGCCCTTTGGATTTCATCTCTGACAAGAGTCTTAATGAACAGACTTACTTATCTGTAATATTCTGGGATTAAATAAGATAGCTGAAGTAAAGGGACTCAGAAGAGTGCTTTGGGACACCAGCTTTTATAACTCCCTCGTCAGTCGTTCCTGCGTGTCTCTCTGGAGCACAAGATTATAACTGCCCTGACCATGCGTCAGCCTGGCCGCCCTGCTGTCCTGCTGCTGACCGCATGCATCCTCATCAGGGTGGTCCCAGCAGTTCCATTCCAGGGTGCACAGCCCCCCTCAAATCCTGGATGGTGCCCGGGCTGACAGCTGTGGTCAGAACCAACAACCGGGGTCTTTCGGCTCCTCCTTTTGCCTCAAACTGAGGAAGCTCAGAGAGTGAGTTATGGTCCTTCAGGACTAACTCACTTGTTCTTCAGAAGGCCCAGAGAGGGCAAGAGGCTTGGCCAAGGTCACACAGTAAGGCAGGGGCACAGTCATTAAGGTTCTTGGTTTCATGGAGTCTCTTCCCCTGGCCCAAGACAGAATTTACCAGTTTCCTGCTCATTCATTCTTTTCTTCTTTCATTCGCTCAGTTATAACCAAGCTTCCACTGAGATGGTGACTGCAGAGGAGGCCCTGGCGTCCAAGGCTGGTCCTCCGAGCCCCACTGTTTTCTGCGTCAGTTAGGTCACATTTTTCTGTCTCTGAGCTGTGTTGGGAAAAGTAAAAGTCAAAGTTATTCAGTCCTGTCCTTCTTTTTGCCACCCCATGGTCAATAGCCCCCAGGCTCCTCTGTCCATGGGATTCTCCAGGCAAGAGTACTGGAGTGGATTGTCATTCCCTTCTCCCGGGGATCTTCCCAACCCAGCGATTGAACCCAGGTCTCCCGTACTGCAGGCAGATTCTTTACTAGCTGAGCCACTAGAGAAGCCTAAGAATACTGGAGTTGATAGCCTCTGCCTTCTCTAGGGGATCTTCCCAACCCAGGAAGCGAACTGGGGTCTCCTTCACTGCAGGCAGATTCTTTACCGGTTGCGCTACCAGGGAAGCTCTATGTTGGGAAAGGCAGGTTTACAGCCACATCCATGCCATCCAGTCTGTGACTCCAGCGCCCAGCTCAGCTGGCAGTAAGTGACAGTGAATCACAAACCCAGACAGGAACAGATTTTGGAGGAGGGCCATGGGGTTTGGTGTTAGGAGGCCTGAACCTCAGTTCCCCCACCTGTCAGGTGGAAACAATAACCCTCACCCTGGGGAATCATGAAGTGGAAAGTCATTTATAACCCCAGGGGCCCAGCAGGAGTTACTGCCTGTGATCCTTGGCTTGTAGCTCCCTGATCTAGATGCCTGGGGCCCGGCCTGTCTCCCTCCCTCTGGAGGGAGCTTCTTGGGAGCAGCAGGGTCTGCTGGGCCCAGCATTGACTCCTCTTTCAAGGCCTGGAGCACAGGAGGTGCTCAGGAAAAGGTCTGATGAACAGAGAGGGTGGGTGAGTTTGCCAGTGAGTGTTTATCCAAGCCTCCACCATGGTGCTGCCTGGGTACCTGTTTCCAGGACGCCTCCTCAAACCACCCCTGTGACTACAGTGGGGGGGCTTGCTACTCTTTCCCTCGCGGGTGCCCTCACTTACCTGGGAGATCTTCACATTTATTCATTCACTTGTTGCAAAAAATGTTTATTGTGGACTTACTACATGCCAAGCTCTGTTCAAGGCACTGTTTACAAGTCCTGAACAAAAAGTGATCCAATCCTTGCCCTTCCTGGTGGCACTTCCAGCCTAGAGGAGCAGATGGATGACGAGGGGAGAGATTGTCCCTCGATACCCGGGAGTGAGGAATATGAAAGGGAAAGGGGGCACCTGGCAGGTCGGGGAGGAGCTGGAGAGTGAAGGGGACTCCATCTCATCACCCCCACTATGACCCCCTGCCCTTTGCACAAGCTATGTTGAGAGACCCCGGTGGTGGGAAGGTGGGAAGCAGAGCCTGAGGGAAGCGGAAGTGGCGGCAGAGGAGCTGGGAAGACAGCAGCAGCCCCACTGCAGGGACCTGGGCGAGGGTGGGCAGGGCCTGGGTGCAAGAACGAGGAAGCCACATCCCAGATGGGGCCCCGGCAGTGACCAGCTGGCAGCCAGGCTAGCTCACCTTTCTTAGGAGCTAGGCTCATCCCTGCCCCTGCCCCTCAGGGTCCATCCAGGGTGTCCATAGTCTACAAAGAACCCGGAGGGCGGGACCTTGGAGAGCGCACACATCACTGTTTTCCATCTGTCCGTTGCCTCTTCTGGTCTTCCGGGGAGGAGGCAGCCACGACCTTCTTCCCTGGCTCTGAGGCATCCAGACAGAGGGTGGTGAGCAGGGAAGAGGCTGAAGGAGAGCAAGGTTGACCTGGGGTATGGATGGGGACTCTCCCTGGCCCTATCAGCCGGAAAAAACTCAGGTCCCAGTCCCCAACAGATCCTGTCCTGCTGGCACCTCTGAGTCCCTCCCGCCTGCAGCCTTGCACAGAACTTGAGACTTTCAGGGACCTGGGCTCGGTCTCCAGGCCCAGGGAGCAGCCTGCAGGCCCAGGCCTCTGCCCATGGGCTCGATATTCTGCTGCAGATTATTAGCTAATGAGTCACGCTGTGGGGCTTGTTGGCCTGGCCACCCTACCATCCCAGTTCACCTCGAGAAAAGGTCCAGGGTGCAGACAAGCCTGAGTCCAAGTGCCAGTCCAAACTGGCAGAGTCATGAGCCCCCCTGGTGAGAGTGACAGAGGCAAACGGGGCAGGAAAAGGAGCAGGCACAGGCCCGGGAGCACACCTTGGCTTAGCCACTTACTCTGTGACTTCGAGACAAGAAATTGCACCTCCGTGAGCCTCCATTTCTGATCTGTAATATGTGGGGAATAACTCAGCTTCTCTACCAGGCTTGTTCTGAGGATGATGTTGAATGGTTTACTCTGAATTCATTCATGCTGAGACTCTCCAGACTCTGTTTGCCTGTAATACCTTCTCCACTGTTCATCTAATGAACTTCTATTCATCCTTCAAAACCCAACCAAACTATCCCCATCCCCTCCTCTAATGACATCTGCTATTTGAGCTTTCAGCATCCATTCCTCTCATGGCGACAGTACCTTGCTATCTCCCAGCCCACCATGAGTATGAGGTTCTAGAGAAGTGAGTGAGCTGTGGTCTCAGGGAGGGCACAGCCACTCAGAGGTTCCGGAGGGAGGCAGAGATGGAAAAGGGAGCAGAGACCCTGACTCCCTCTCCTTCTGCCCTCAGGACTTCTCTGGGGCCTGTCAGTAGTCCAAACCCATGAAAATCCATCTGTGAAGAAACCTTGGTATAGTCCACACCTCCCAGCACAGAACAGGGCAGAGTAGGAGGAAATGGGCCAGCAGGCAGGAGTGGGGAAGGAGGGGCGGCAGCCGCGGCGGATTCCTGACAGTGTTAATAATGTTACCTTGGAGTGCATTTTAAAGATTTTAGACTCTATGTTTTGGCATTATTTTTGTAATAAGAACAGACCATTTTAAAACAATAAAGTCACTATTTTAAGTGACCAGAAGCTGAGGAGCCATACAGAAACCCCACAGTGCCTCCACACTCAGGAGCAGAATGTGGGTGAGGAACAGGTAAACTTGACCCTCTGACCCCCACTGGGAAACCGGGTCTCAGAGGCTCGTTGAGGCTCAGCAGTGCACTGGTGCTGGGGTGACAAGTGGGCTGGGAGCCTCTGACCTGCTGTGTGACCTTGAGCTGGTCTCGCCCCCTGCCCCATGCTATGCAGGCGGTTCTCCTCTGGCCACTAGGGACCTTTCCCTTTCCTGTGCACACGAGTCCCCAGGGAGGTAGGAGAGTGTGGATCCTGCCAGGAGCCCTGGGTTTTCCTGTGAACACAGACTGGTGACTCTGAACCTGTTTATTGTGAGAAAGCAGACACGTGGCCCCGGGAAGTTCTTGGGGTCCTTCTAGGATGATTAAAACCCAGTGATGAAGACTCATACTTAGAGTTTTACAGGATGAGCAAGAAAACTGTGGGTCAGGTGCTGCTGCAGCCTGTCTGGGAAGGCAAGGGGAGCACCTGGGGCAGCAAGGAGGAGCCTGGCAGCTGGAGGTGGTGCAGAGACCAGGGCCAGGGCTGGGGCGGCACCCCCACTGTCCTTACTGGGAGGTGTGACTTGGACCAGCCCCTCTGCCTCGCAGTTTCTCCAGCTATAAAATGAAGGAGTCGAACAGATAATCCCTGTGTTCCTGACCTGCTCTATGTCCACACTGAGTGGAGAAACTGGCAACAGGTCAAACTGCCGGCAGAGGTCTCCATCATCATTATCATCATCACCACCATATTCACCATCATCACCATCTTCACCATCGTCACCACCTGTTTTCAGTATCATTACCATCATCACTACCATCACCATTATCATTACCTTTACCTTCACCATCACCGTCATCGTCTTCATCATCATCACCTTCTTCATCACTGTCATGCTAGGAAGAGTTACCTAGTGAATACTTTCTATATACTAGACAGTGTGAAGAGATTTGCTTGCTTTTTCTCACTGACTATTCACTATTATTGTACCCAATTTATAGCTGAGGAAACAGGCTCAGAGAAACCAAACAACCCAAGATCATGGAACCACTAAGGAGCCAGTTGGCAGGGACTGAAATTAGGACTGAATGACGCCAGAACATGTGGCTTCAACCATGCAGGCATCAGCCCCTGCCTGCTGTGTGAAGCCAGATCTTAGCAAACTGTTAGGTCGCTCAGTTGTGTCAGACGCTCTGCAACCCCATGGACATCCACGGAATTTTCTAGGCCAGAATCCTGGAGTGGGTAGCCTTTCCTTTCTCCAGGGGATCTCTCCAACCCAGGGATTGAACTCAGGTCTCCTGTATTGCGGGTGGATTCTTTACAAGCTGTGCCACAAGGAAAGCCCCTATCAACACCGGGGACCATTTTCTACTATCCTCTCATGGTCCAGCAGGGGAAAGAGGCCAGAGAGAGGAAGGGATTTGTCCAAGGTCATGTTTTGAGCTAGAGGCAGAACTGGGCCCAGAAAATGGTTCTCCTCTTCTATCTCTTTTCCCCCCACCTCTACATTGCTTCCAAGGATGTGCTCTCTAACCCCTCAAATATTCCATTTATCCCACAAAGTCTTAAGGACACAAAGGGCCCTGTGCCATGACAGAGTGAAGAAGAGGCCAAACCCAGATTTTTCCCAAGGATGTTCCTTTGTAGAGGTGACCACTCACACACACGGCTAATTAACCCTGTTTCCAGACAAGCTGTGGAATGAACTTTCAAAGGGAAATGTCTGGCAAGTGGCAGGGAGGTCAGGAAGCCATGGGGGTGGAGGTGAGACTCCAGGGCTCAAGTCCAAGGATCAGGGTCTGGTCAGAAGCAAATGGCAGAGCAGAGGCACGGCCACCCCTGAAACTTGAAACAGACGCAGGACGGATATGCTCAGGGACTCGCAGGCCTGGAAGGTTCACCTTTGGAGGCAGACACACCATGTGGAATGCAGGAGGTTAGTCACCCAGGGGTGCATGGTGGCTCCAGACCCCAGAAGCTTGTACCCAGGCTACTTGGACATGGGAGCAGCTCCAGGACCCGTAGCCCAGCCCTCCATGGCTGTGAGCCCCTGACTCTGCCCCTCAGATGAGGGATGGGGAGCTGCCCTCTGCTGGGGTCTGCAGCCTCCACCTGGGCTCGGGCAGAGAGGAGCAGCTTAGCTCACTTCATGGAGACCTAGGAGTCACTGGCAGCAGACCGGCCCCAGGGGTCTGGTGTCCCCTCCGTGGACACACTTAGACTGATTGGTCTGGCTTTGGAGGTGAACTCAGCACTGGAGTCCCAGCACCTCTGTTGCTAAGAAGTGTGCCTCAGCCTCTCAGCTCATCTCAGTGACCCTCAGGTTCTTTTTGCCAAATGAGTTCAGGACACCTGCCTCCCAGGCTGCCCCAAGGATCACATAAGAAAGTGCTGTCTCTTCCATCACAGAAGCACCATTTCCTGTGTTGATAATTTATACCTTTCTCTGAATCCTCCAAGCAAGAAAGATGCTGTCACTGTTTCCTCTGCTGACAAGGACACAGAGGTTCTACCAGGTCAGGCCTTCAAGTCCACAACCACGAGTGGCCCAGCCCAGCCTCCCACAGTCCTGCCTGCATGTCCCCCTTTTGTCTGCCAGGTCCTTCTGCAAAGACAAAATGCCGTTGTTAAGGGACCTTGTTTTCAGCAGAGCAAATGCAGAACTTTTGGACATGCGCTGAACCAGGCAGAGCTTGGCCACACGTGGCCTTTTTGAGGACATTTGTTTATGAACCCAGTCCAGGCAGTCTGGTTACATGTGTTGAGATATTGCTCTGTGTGGCTTGACAGTCCCTCTGCGAGGGGACAGATTGCCCTGACATATTATTGGTAGGGAGGCAAGGGGGAGGGACACAGAGAAATATAGACAGCGAGACAGAGATGAAGTCAGAGAGAGACAGAGGCAGAGACAGAGAGAGGGTATGTTCACACTTCCACAGCAGGACACGAAGTAAAAGTGAAAAGTGTTAGTCACTCAGTCGTGACCGACTCTTTGCAACCCCATGGACTATAGCCCACCAGGCTCCCCTATCTGTGGGATTCTCCAGGCAAGAATACTGGAGTGGGTTGCCATTCCCTTCTCCAGGGGATCTTCCCAACCTGGGTTGCCTGCATTGCAGGCAGATTCTTTACCATCTGAGCTGACATAGTGAGCACCGAAATGAGCTGCTTTTTAATATCACTAGAATGTCTAAGGGATTTTGAAAAACCCTCCCCCCAGCAGAAACAGGAGGACACTTGCAGGCGAGGGCACCCTCAGAGCACAGGGGCTCCTATGGATCATGCAAGCAGGGGACCCCCAGGGGCAGGTCTACACTGACCAGTGACCAGAGGTATTAGCCGTGTGCAGAGGTAGGAGTGGACAGGGAAGATGGATTGTCTTCCAAATATGAGGGGACAGATCCCGTTAGCTAGCAGGGACTGTGAGGCCTTGCATCCACCCAGGAAACGTTCGTGTTGCCTGTGCTGGGCTGTGGGGTTCCAGCCCTGGAGGGGCTCAGGGAGCAGTTGGAGGAACCCAAGCACAGAACAGTGTGACATGAGCCTCCCCAGCTTTTCCTGAGCACCTACTGTGTGCAGGCCCCAGGCTGAGTGCTCCCCGTGATGCTCTCACCCTGGCCTATCTCCACCCTGGAGGACTGCCGTCTCCCCATCCTGGGAAAATGGGGTTCAGGCCAGTTGTGTCTGGTCCAAGCTCCCGCAGCCAGGAAGGGGCTTCCTTCCTTATCTCTTGCTGCATAGCAAACGCCCCAGAAGGCTTAGCTTTAAAAACAGCACCCTGAAAGAAGTCAGAACTGGTGGGCTGGGTCTGTGCCTCCTGCTACAGAGGTGGGGGGCTCACCTGGGACTAGAGAATTCTGGTGCTCACTCATGTGGCTGGCAAACTGGTGCCAATGTCAGATAGCTGTGAGTTCTTAGCCTGTACGTGGGGTCTCCAAGCTCTCCCTGCAGCCTTTCTAAGGGCGGCTCCAGATTCTTCACGCCATGGAGGTGCACTCACAGGAACAGACATCCTGTGAGAGAGAGATGGAGGATGTACTAGGTTGGCCAAGAAATTCATTTGGGTTTTTCCATTTGATGTTAACGAAAACCCCAAATGAACATTTTGGCCAAGCCATTATTACCTTTACAATGTAGCCTCGGGAATCACATTGATCACTTCTGCAGAAGTCACCGGCCCACCCAAGTTCAAGGGGAGGGCACTTAGGTCCCATCACCCACAGCAGGAACATCTTGTCACATTACAAGCAGAATCTGTGGATGGGAATTATTTTAGAGCCATCTACCCTCCAGCCACAGTTGCCCTTGGCCTGTGCCTCACACATGCTCAGCTCTTTTCTGCCCCAAGGTCTTGGCACCAAAGGCTGTTGCCATGGCTGGTTATTTATCATCCTTTAGATCTTAGTTTAGATGCCACCCCTGACATTTCTCATTCTCCTGCCTAAGTGGGTCCTGTGGCAACACCCTGGTCACTCCCATTATTCGTCTTCTCCTTTGTCCCCAGAACTAGAAGCTGTGGTGTGCAGCGAGCATGGTGGCTGTGGTTGTGGTTTAGTCGCTAAGTCGTGTCTGACCCTCGCACCCCATAGACTGTAGCCCGCCAGGCTCCTCTATCCATGGGGTTTCCCAGGCAAGAATACTGGAGTGGGTTGCCATTTCCTTCCCCAGGGGATCTTCCCAGCCCAGGAATTGAACCTGGGTCTCCTGCATTGCAGGTAGATTCTTTACCTACTGAGCTATGAGGGAAGTGAGCATGGGGCCTTGCCCAATAGAGAATGTCTCTTAGCTTTTCTCATTTCACAGCTGGGAAGCATGGGGATCATGTGACTGTCTGGCCCTCTTGACCTGAGCACGAGATGTATGCGCTATGGATTACAGGGATCCTCCAGGTGAGCCATGATGGAGGATTGGGAGGAGCTGTACCTAAGGATGGTGGGGAGAAGCAGTCAAATTCTGGATGGGTTTTGGAGGTGAAATCAGCCTGTTCTGCTAGAGGCTGAGTGTCCCCCATGAGGGGTGATGGCAGGGGGGTGATGAAGGTAACACTGAGATTTTGGTCTGAGCAACTGGGATGAGTGAGTAAACTGAGATGGGGGAGCCTTGGGGAGAGCAGGTCTGGAGAGAAGTTGCTGAGTCTCCTTTGGGCCACGTGAACCCTGTGAGGTCGGTCAGACCGCTGAGAGCAGGATAGGCAGGCTGGCCGAGGCCCTGGAGGAACGGGGGCTGGGCTGAAGCTGTTAGACACTTGTACGCTGTCAGTGCAGAGCTGATATTTAAAAGCATAGGATGGATGAGACCACCATGGTTTCTACTGGACGAATGAAGACCGACGCTCGTATTAGGAACTCGGAGAAGGGAAGACCAGAGATCTTTCCTAGAGCCAAGTGAAGGAGAGGCTTCAGGGGGATCAATGGCCAACAGTGTCCAGACAAACTGCTCTGGCGAGTCCAGTGAGGACTGAGGATTGATATTGGATTCAG
>SJYC01020757.1:0-33702 GCA_006408675.1 Madoqua kirkii
ACACTTCCCTCCCAACTTCAATCTAAAAAGGTCTATCATTAAAAGCAATTGTGTTTTTCCCTGCCCAAGGGAGACTATTTTCAACAAAATATGTGCATTTTGACAATGTGAGTCTTGCCCATTTAAAGCTGTAAGTATAATTTCCTTTTTATTGGGTGATAAAACTTTCTTTCTGACAAAACAGAGGACAGCCAAGATTTCTTCCCTTTTTGAAAAAAAATTGTGATTTGGCATTTCTTTACACGTTTTAAAGCACATTTTACATAACTCTGCTCTTAAAAAGGAAAGTTATCTGGTTTTGTGTGTTATCAGTTCTACAAGGATGTCAGTGGTATTGAGCATCAAATGAAGCATAAATAGGTCATGAAAAGAGAACAAAATGCTGTGTTGCATTGGAAAATTGAGATTTCAAGTCCTCATTCCTGTAATATAACCTGATTCTGAATTGACTGTTTTAAAAAAAACGAAACCCTGAGGCTTGGTTTTGACGTCAGCGTGTATGCATACACACTTCTGTCACCTTTCCTGGCTGTTTGTGATCCGCTGTGCAAAGCAACGGACCTTGGCCGTGGGTCACTGCTCTCCGTCCTGGGAAAGTCAGCACGGCAGGGTTTCTGAGCCCTGCCTCCGGGGGTGTTCCCTCCTTGGTGCTCTGAGCTGGCCTCTCTGCTGAAGCTCACTCTCTGATTTCACTTCTGGGTCAGTAAAGCCAAAAGGTGAAGCTGCCTCGCGGACAGGCTAGGAGACAGCATTTCTACAAGTTTGATCACCTAAGTGCCACTTTCAAAATTTTTGCTATGTGCATGTCACCTGTGTCAGAGTTCAGTAAATATATTTTTTAAAAGATCATAATATTTTTCATGGAAGTATTTTTATCCTTTTGGTATTTTTGTTTATCCTTTTATTTACTTTTATCCTTTTTGTATTTTCATTAATATCCCCAATAATTTTTCATGGAAACTTCATTAGTTCAGTTGCTCAGTCTTGTCTGACTCTTTGTGACCCCATGGACCGTAGCACGCCAGGCCTCCCTGTCCCTCATCAACTCCCAGAGTCTACCCAGACTCACATCCATCAAGTCAGTGATGCCATCCAACCATTTCTCCTCCCACCTTCAATCTTTCCCAGCATCAGGGTCTTTTCACATGAGTCAGCTCTTTGCATCAGGTGGCCAAAGTACTGGAGTTTCAGCTTCAGCATCAGTCCTTCTAGTGAATATTCAGGACTGATTTCCTTTAGGATGGACTGGTTTAATCTCCTTGCTATCCAAGGGACTCTCAAGAGTCTTCTCCAACACCACAGTTCAAAAGCATCAATTCTTCAGTGCTCAGCTTTCTTTATAGTCCAACTCTCACATCCATACATGACCACTGGAAAAACCATAGCCTGGACTAGCTGGACCTTTGTTGGCAAAGTAACGTCTCCGCTTTTTAATAAGCTGTGTAGGTCGGTCATAACTTTTCTTCCAAGGAACTTCATTATCCTTCTACTAAATATCCATTTGCCCTGAATGATGACTTGCCACAAGTAAGCAAATAAGGCCATATTCTTGAAACCTGCTATTAAAAGTAGAGATTAGCTGCTGTTAGGGAGGTGGTAGGCCTCCGAGCATCACACTGAGATTTTCCCCTTGACTCCTTGAAAGAGGGTTCAGAAAGGACTAATTTTCCCATCCTGTGATTCATTGTTTGTTAATGTGAAACCTGCATGTCACTCGTGGGTCTTAGGATACTGCTAAGGGTCTGGATCGGTGCTGAGGTTGGAGAGAATCTATCGGGGCCGTCTCTTGTCCCGTTGTCTCTGATTCCACCGCTGTTAGCAACCGTTCCTTTAGATCTGCATTTCGATTTTGTTCAGTAATTACCAATTTAAATGTAAATTACTCTGTAACCTCTTAGTAGTCTTCTAAAGCTTGGTTTCCCTCATTGAGATGAAGGTTCTGCTGAAGAGGGACACACAGGCTGGAGATGCTGGCTGTGGAGAATGAGAGACGCACTCAGGCCAACAGCGCTCTTTGCAGTGAACTTGGCGGGGGTTCTCTTAGGGTTTCCGTCTTCCCTGTTCCCCAGACTCTGGCTGGTCACACTGTCTGCACATGGGGCTCAGATGCCTCCATCTCTGTGCCTCCCCAGATGGTGGAGGCTCTGCGCATCTCGCTTACAGAGCTCTGCATGCTGACTTACCCCACAGCCAGCGTGAGCTCGTCTCTGCCCCTCTGGTCCACACCAGGTGAGCGGTGTATCAGCCGGAGATCTGTCTTCAGTGACCGAGAGAAGGTGGGAGAAGCGAGTGTCCCAAGCAAGTTTCTCTAGGCTGATTTCACAGGGATGTTCCACTCACAGCACAGCTTTCCATTCACCCAGTTTGGCCCCGTGTCATCAGCCTTGGTTCCGTGCGTCCAGATCATTAAACCAGGCAGACAGTAAGGTGTGGGAGAAGGGAAGGGAGCTGGGGACGGAGAAACCGTTTCGGGTGTTTCAGCTCTGGTGCCAGCTCCTCCTGAGTCACCTTTCTCCAAGCCTAGCTTGACTGGCTGGAGTACGCGGACAGGGAGGATGAAGTATTACCTCTGCGAAGCGTAGCAGTGACTCAGCATTTAATCCCTGCACCTTTGACACAGACTCTGGCTTCACACAGTTTATGAGCTGTCCACATCTCTAAATCCACCGTGGGGTTTTGGGATCATGGCAAAGCGCCAACAGCGCAAGGACAGACTGTTTTAGCAGAAGGATGCAGGTCTGCATAACTTGGGTGTCGTCTTTGGGATCATGGCATCGTGAAGCTTGCTTGGGGATCAGAAACACCTGGGATCGCATCGCAGCCCTGGACTTAGAAAGCAGGGTGACCGGAAGTGAATGGGTCAGCCTCCTAGCGCCCCAGATGTTCTCATGTGAGCTGGCGATGAGACCAGGAGCCTTCCTTGCTGGGTGTGCCGGGCAGGCAGGGAGGTGTGGAGCGCGCGACTCCGGGAATTGTGCAGATGCTTCTTCCTCTTTGCCTTGGTTTCCAGTGAGGATCGGAGGCCCCTTCTTGCTTCGATTGCGCATGTCTCTGGGAATGCCACCCCCATATAGTTTTGGCTTTTTCCGGTGTACTGAGACATGGTGACAGTATGTTCAAGGTGAGGGAACACCTCTGCGCGCAAACTGCAGTTAGAAGGGGGAGCGTGCCGCCGCTGGTGCGCATCGCGCGTCTGCTGCTGCTCTGACGGGTCCGCTTGGGAATAAAGCCCCTGGTACGTACTTAGCGGCCTGTTTCTTTGGTTTTCCGTTGTGCCGGACTCGCGTCCTCGCTCGCTGACTGCAGTGGCTTTCAGGAACATCGCCGTCACACTGCTCACACTCTGTTAGGCAAAGCCCCGCGTCACGCGGCGTCCTTGGCGGAAGCAGTAGACCCTTAACGCTCTGCCCCATAAGAGCAGCCCCAGAGTCACCCGGCCATGTAAGCTTCCCTGGCGGCCCAGAGGGTAAAGCGTCTGCCTGCAAGGTGGGAGACCTGGGTTTGATCCCTGGGTTGGGAAGATCCCCCAGAGAAGGAAATGGCAACCCAGTCCGGTACTCTTACCTGGAGAATCCCGTGGAGGGAGGAGCCTGGTGGGCTGAAGGCCATGGGATTGCAAAGAGGTGGACACGACTGAGCGACCTCACTTTCAGTGGCCACGTTCCCTGCTCTAGTGCCCACATAGCCCTTGATAGAACCAGATCTAGGAAACAGAGATGCTCGTTGGGTTGTCAGCTAACTGTTGAGCAGAGGCTTACATATTGATGTTTCCTCTCTCCAAGTACAGAAGAAAAGATGGCCTTGGGAGGAACTTGGAAAGAAGTGAAGGTGAAGTCTGGGATAAGCCACAATTTGAAAATAAAGAGCTTTTCTGTCGCTGCTGGTAATCATTGGCCTCAGGAAAAGCAGTGGTTTAGAAACTTCCCTTGAATTGTTTTTCTTTAAAAAAAAAAATCTCACAGAGAATGGAAAGTTTGGGTCACAGGTGTAAACCCTTAGGCCCTGCTTCCTCAGTGAGCTGAGCACTGGTCTCAAGGACAAAAAAGAGAGAGGAAAAAAAAGAAGCTTTGCATTAAAAACAGACCTACCTCTCCAGGCAGAGGGACGGCTGTGAACAGTCTCTGGCAGGACCTGGCGTCCGGAGGGAGAGTTGCACACAGTAGCCGCGGACCTGAGCTGTTTACTTCCCCTCCCCTCTGTCCTGGCGAGATGATAAAAAAAATCTCACAGAGAATGGAAAGTTTGGGTCACAGGTGTAAACCCTTAGGCCCTGCTTCCTCAGTGAGCTGAGCACTGGTCTCAAGGACAAAAAAGAGAGAGGAAAAAAAAGAAGCTTTGCATTAAAAACAGACCTACCTCTCCAGGCAGAGGGACGGCTGTGAACAGTCTCTGGCAGGACCTGGCGTCCGGAGGGAGAGTTGCACACAGTAGCCGCGGACCTGAGCTGTTCACTTCCCCTCCCCTCTGTCCTGGCGAGATGAATTCACTCCTGGCTTTGCTTTTGCTTCCGAGTTCTTTCTGTGTGATAAGTGAAGGTTCGCTACTTGGGGATGGTAGTTAATTTGAGCCCATGGGCAACTCCCCTCTTGCCTGGGATTCTATTTGTAACGTTTTGCTCTGTGGGTTTAACTAAACTGTCAGGATGGTGCAGGGCTGAGTTATTAGAGTTCCTGGTAGAAAGCTTGGGCGGAAATGAAACCCTTCACCACCCCCGAGAAAGGACTTGTGGCAGGGGAGGGGATGTCTGGGCCTGGAGTCCTCCGTGATGCTTTGTTTCTCTGGAAAGTGATGTGTGGAGCCTCTGCCCTTGTCCCCTGAGGACAGACAGACAGTAGGCTTTGAAGCAGCCTGCTTGGTTGTGTCTGACTCTGAGACCCCGTGGACTGCAGACAGCCAGGCTCCTCTCTGCCTGGGATTTCCCGGGCAGGAATACTGGAGTGGGTTGCCACTTGCTTCTCCAAGGGATCTTCTCGACTCAGGGGTTGGACCTGCGTCTCCTGCATTGACAGGCAGATTCTTTACCACGGGACCACCTGGGGAGCCCTTGGAAGCAGCATCACCATCCCCCCCACTGACCGCCAACCTTTGCTAGAGCACAGCCTTGCTCGAGCCTGTCCTGGGCAGGAGAGACTCAGACATCATCATCTGATCAGAAGGCCTCGTGGGCCCTGAGTTGTGACGAGGGTGATGAAGGCTTACATTGGATAGGCTGAGACAGGAGGCCCTGGAGAACAGTAGACTGGACCGAACTCCTTGGCTCTAAACTGCTGATGTGCTGGTCCCGAGGCTGGATGAAAGCCAGCCAACCTCCACTGTTAGGCATGAGGGCAAGTTTGGTGCCTAACTTACTTCCCTGCCTACTGTTTCAGCCTCATAAAGTAACTATTGTCCCCTTTCTGTACTCACTGCTTCTGGTCAGTGATTGAGGATTCCGTTCAGTTCAGTTCTGTTCAGTCTCTGAGTCATGTCCGACTCTTTGCGACCCCATGGATTGCAGCACACCAGGCCTCCCTATCCATTACCAACTCCAGGAGTTCACTCAAACTCATGTCCACTGAGTCAGTGATGCCATCCAACCATCCCATCCTCTTTCATCCCCTTATTCTCCCGCCTTCAATCTTTCCCAGCATCAGGGTCTTTTCCAGTGAGTCAGCTCTTTGCATCAGGTGGCCAAAGTATTGGAGTTTCAGCTTCAACATCAGTCCTTCGAGTGAACACCCAGAACTGATCTCCTTCAGAATGGACTGGTTGGATCTCCTTGCAGTCCAAGGGACTCTCAAGAGTCTTCTCCAACACCACAGTTCCAAAGCATCAGTTCTTCTGTGCTCAGCTTTCTTCTGTGTCCAACACCCACATCCATACATGACCACTGGAAAAACCACGGCTTTGACTAGATGGACCTTTGTTGGCAAAGTAATGTCTCTGCTTTTTACAGAGATTGAATATTACAACTCCCTAAAAACTCTAAGTTTTGAAAGTGTTTTCTTAATGCTTTCAACCACTTCTCTTACTGCTATCACTGGGAGTAACTTTAGTCTACTGTGAGGGGCTGACTGGGACACTCCCACAGTAGGTGCATAGATACGGCGCAGGAGGTGTGACTTGACACCCTTGACGTCCACGTTAGTGACTTCAGATCTTCCCCATCAGGAAGCAGTGTGGGTAGATGTTAAGGAAAGAAGGCATGTGGAAGCATATGAATGAATGCTGGAAAGCTCAAGCCTAAAACAATTTTACTGGGTTACAAGAAAATTCTTATAACTATAGAGCATCCTCAAATTACTTTAAGCGATAGGTTTATTTATTTATTTTTTATCCTGAGTCTATCACTTTATTGATTATCAGTGTTCTTCTAAGCACCCCTAATAGATTTTAATTTTCTGTTTTCTAAAATGTTTAGGTCAGTTGTTTTTGCTAAATACCACAGTTTCTCTTACTGAATCTCAGTACTTTATAAATTGTATACACACCCACACACGCATGTGTATGTATTACAGATGTTTGTTGGAGAAATCTTAGAAGTTAGTCCCGAAAATAGCTAGTCACATAGTAGCTTAGCTTTTTCATCCCAGTATTACTTTTTTTCTGATTTTGAAAGAAACAGTTTATCATTGAAAAAAATGAGAAATGCATATTTTTACAGTGCACTGATAATATACTTTTTTCATAATACTACTGTTCAGAGTATTGATTTTATATGTAGTTTAAGATAGATATTTGCATGGGTGTTTTAACATGATGAAGACTATTTTCTATATTTTAATCTGCTTTTTCATTCAGTGATGTGATATTTCTTTTACTAGAGAACTGACCTCTGAACTTTCTCAAAGCCTCTGGCAAATGTTTGTGGTTATATTTTGGGGGAAAATAAAAAGGATGCCACCTTAGGATTGAAAAAATGTAGAACTTTAAAAAAGAAAAAAAAAAGGCATACAGAACTAGAGTCCCTTCCCGAATCTCTTTTCTGTGCCATCTCTTCATCGATAGAACGCTGGGCCCCGGAAAGTCTGTGACGGACTCACGGTCACTGGAGTCGGTGGCAGGATGCGGACGGGAACCCAGACTCCTCCTCACGCCAGCCGAGTTTTCTCACCAGGGCAAGTCTTTGCATGGTATATTTCTGTCCTCGCATGAGTGAGCTTCAGGATCATGGACCTTTGGAATCCTATGAATCCTGGCACCGAAAAAAGGCACGAACCACCCAGCCTAGGGATTTGAGAGTCCAGAGAGGAAGAAGGGACCAGCGCAGCAGAGCCAGGCTGCAGGGTTGCCCCCGGGCGCTGGTGATGCTTCTCCCCCGGGAGCGGCTCCCCTGGGTGGCTGCCACCGTGGGACTCAGCAGTGGGCTCTGCCTGGTGTTCCCGAGTCGCTGAGTTTTTGATCATCGCAAAGATAAGTGGGGGTGGTTTCTGCTGAACGAATGGCATAGACTCTGGGACTCGAGGATGGATTAACTGTGTGGGAAGCTTTAAGTGTGTGCTCACAGCCTGGACTTGGGGACATCTACAGTGTGCTTTCTGCCGTGTGAGTGGTTATCGTGGGGCACAGCTGCTGTTTGAAAGGGTGATACCCATTTTTCAATACAGCATTTGTCCCATTTGTTTGCTTGATTTTTCAATGGAAAGAGTTCAACCTGGAAGCTGTTGATATCGACCAAAGATGGGGCTTCCCTAGTGCCTCAGTGGTAAAAGAATCTGCTTGCAATGCAGACCAGATCCCTAGATCCAGAAGATCCCCTGGAGGAGGGCAAGGCAACCCACTCCAGTATTCTTGCCTGGAGAATCCTCATGGACAGAGGAGCCTGGCGGGATGTGGCTGTGGAGTCGCACAGACTTAGACACGACTAAAGCGCCTAAAATGCAGCAAAGCCAAGCTGCTTCTCTGTGTCTCTTTTCCCCCATCTCTCCTTTCTCCCTCTCTGATGCCCTCTGTCTCAGATCCCGCCCACATACACTGTCCTGACCTCTTCTGAATTCCCTCCTCGCTCTTTGCCGTGAAGATGACAACTGTGAGCGTGTTAGGGCCATGCCTTTCAGGGTGTGAACGTGTGTGTCCTGGCACTTTCAGGATCTCGCCAGAGATCCCAGGGCCTAACAGCACACCCCTCAGAAAGAACATTCTAAAGAGTTGCAGGAAATGATTGATCAAGAGGTTGGTCTGCGCGGGGCACATCGGAGTTTAGTTAATGTGTAGCCCAGAGCAGGAAAAGCCCGGCTGCGGTCGTGGCCCTTTGAACACGTGTACAAGTGCTTGGTGAGAACTTCAGAACTCAGTTAGGCTGTCTTTGATTCCAAAGATATCCCCAGGGCCAGTGAATACATTACAGATGCTTAAAAAAATTATTTTTTAAATTTAGTGCCTATGTTAAATAATTGATTTTTTTTATGAACCTACATGACTACATAGGTTGATCAAGTTATTGCTGGATTTGCTTAATTTCCCCCACTTTTTTTTTTTTTCTAATGATGCCTTGTTTTTAGAAGCAGTAACAGGATCCTTTGTGATCTTCATATAAAATTAAACACTTCTGACCTATGGAAGCAACGCTGCATCCCTGTAAGCTGTTTGGCTGAGTGGTGGTTCACCGTTTCCTCCGTGCTCTCTTGCCTACATGGCAACCCGTGGAAAGGGTCTTTTTCTCTGGATTTAAAATCAGGCACATAGAACCTCTCTTTAAGGGTTTATCAAGTAGATTCACAAAGATGCTATTGGGGCTTGAACTCAGGGACTTACTAAGTGGTACCTTTATACCCTGAAAGGATTCCATGGAATCGCTTTCCTTCCTCTCCTGGCCGAGTTCAATTTCTCCATCTTTGTATGTGCCTTGTCTTTGCTTCATCAGAAAATTGCAGAGGACTGCATGTCATAATTATCAGCATTTTAAACCGTGCTTCGACTTGCAATTTCTCTTCTCGAAAAACATTAACTTTCCTTGTTCTCTCTTTTACTTTTTTTTTTTTTAATTTCAAGGTCTCCCAGAACCTGGGAATTGGAAGAAATCTTGAGTGTCATGTAGTCTGATTCCTACCTCTTTCATCTAAATGGGCAGGTGGTCAGAATTTGAAACTTCTGTGCTTAGAAAACACAAAGAAATAACAGGGCAGGTTTCAGAAACAATGGCTGTCGAGCCCAAGGGGTGACTGCCCCTTTTTGGTTTTGGTGCCTCTGCCCCCGTATCTGCATGGCAAGTGGGGGGCCGGTGCACGGTGCCCTTTTGTTTTCCTCACAGAATAATCTGACGATATTTCTGAAGAAGGAGTTAATGAGAAGCTCACTTTTTCTTGTTTTAATGACTTAGCTATATTCCGCTTACCAATCGTAGACACCCTAGGAAGACACAGCTTTCCTTAGGGAGTTCAGAATTGATTAGCATCTCTGATGAGCCTTCAGGCTTTATGGTAATATTAGTATCATTTCCTCCTCCTCCTCATCTTCCTCGTTTTTTTTTTTTTTGGTAAAGAGAGAGGAACTTGGTCAGCTCTATGCCAGTTCCAGCTTTTCCCACAGTTTAAATTACAAAGTCGGAGTTTGCTCAAATTTGTTTCTTTTACCAAAAAAAGTGAAAAAAAAAAAAGCTGATCCCTTCTCTTAAGAAGGAGACTTTACCCAGTCAAATTTTCGATAAATCAGTTACACTGATATGCTTGCTGTGTGACAGACTGCAACCGAGCCTCATTATTCATACGTGTCTGTGTGATGTTGCTGAATCAATCTGTGCTGTATCCATTTTGCACTCATGGGTAGTTCACGGTCCCTGATGAGCAGAAACAGTCAGCAGGCACTAATGGAAGACACGGAGCAGAAATGGATGGGCACATAATCCCTGCTCCAAGGTGCTGGGTCTACTTTACAAATTCATTTTTAGGTCTTTTTTTGTTTGTTTGTTAATAAAAAGTCTTTTCTCATCAATATGAACACCGCGTCAGTAAAATAAAGAGGCAGATACTTCCAACCAAGCATTTACAGATCATCCTGATTTTATTCTGACAAAGGGTGTTCAGTGGTTGTCGAATGAAAGGGTCGCTGTCCCCGCTGATGCACACTCACAGAGCCGGCCTTTCCAGCCTGTGGGTTCCTTCCTGGGTGAGGGAGTCACCCAGGGTGTCTGGCACCATAGCCTTTCCTGATTGCCCATCCCCTTCCTGATCCGCACTCCAAATCGCTCCCTTTGCAGTGGGGAGCAGTTGCTAAGGGCGAGGCATGGAGCGGAGCAGAGGGCTGACGGTGGCGTGACTGTGGCCCCGTAGGCGCCTGGGCCGGGCGGATCCTGGTGTCTGCTGGCAGCCGCAGAGTTGCGGCTGTTAAGGCATCAGCCCCCGTGGAGCATCACGCAGCGCCCGCGGTCACTGATGGCCCCGCACCGAGGTGCCGGCGTGAGCCTGTGGGTGGAGACCCACCCGTCCGCCTCAGAGCACGGAACTGGCTTCTGCCTGTGCTGTTGCTGGACAGCTCCATCCTGACCGGTCCTGTCCTCCACTTAGACGTTCGGGAAATTCCCGAGGAAGAAAGCGGCAGCCGTGCAGGGTCCTCAGTTCTGCGCTCACAGAACGCCAGGAGGCGGCTTCTGCCGCCTTGCCCTGGGCCTCAGGGGTCCATCCTCCTCCGAGCTCTGTCGTGACCACGCTGGGCTATTTTCCCGAGTGAGCCCGCCCCCTGGGTGTCAGTTCCTCAGCCGTAAAAGCCGGGCCTAGGGCGAAAGATCCCCAGGGTCCTCGAAACTCTGACCCTCCCTTTGTCTGTAGCTCTGGACTTTTATTATTCCTTGGAGCATTTCATTTTCTGTATTGTGGACATTAAGAAAAAAATTGATATTTGAGGTTCTTTAAAAAAAAAAAAAGCAGTGTTAGTTTAAAAAGTAAAGCTAAAGGAAAGAAAAAAAAATGTTCCTTATGTCAAAAAACAACAGATTGCCTGATAAGCATTTATAAAAAAGTATATTTCGATGTCAAGGCAAAAATTAAGACTTAACCCTAAAGAGCCTTTGTAAAGAATCAAACTTAAAAGCAAAGATCTAGACTATATCTATTAAAATATCAGTAATACACTGAAATGTCAAAAAATATATAATTATTTTTCCCCCTGATGTTCCATGACTGATAAAATTTCTGAGTTTCTGTTGCACGTAACAGAGGTAATACACAATACTTCCTAAAGAGCTCACTCTCCCAAACAGAAGCTTAAATCTTTTAAATGGGTTGTGAGGTAGAGGGGAGTTTGAGGCTGAGTTTCTCTTTTGAGTTCAGCAAATAATTCGTGACCTACACTGAGATTTTCCAGCAGTCTGTTTCTGCATCACAGAATTGCTATCACAAAGTATTTATTAGTAACCCTGGTTTATTGTCTCGGTTTTTCCAGAAAGGCTTCAGCGGCCGGTGTTCCGGGCAGCCCGCGTTGCCCTCTGCACCCTCTGTCTCCCCGCCGCTGTCTGTCCTGCCTGGATGGCCTTGCTGACTTGAGATAGTCCAGCCCAGTTGCTCAGTCGTGTCCCACTCTTTGTGACCCCATTGGAAAAGACCTTGATGCTGGGAAAGATCGAAGGTGGGAGGAGAAGGGGACCACAGAGGATGAGATGGTTGGGTGGCATCACCGACTCCATCGCCATGAGTTTGAGCCAGCTCCAGGCGTTAATGATGGACAGAGGGCCTGGTGTGCTGCAGTCCATGGGGTCACCTTGAGATAACTCCTGTTCACATTCTGATTCTAGGAAGCCTTTTGTCTCCAAGAGTACGTTCCGCATCCCATCTCAGAATATAATTGCAAACTTAGGTGTCCGTCCCCCTCTCTAGGCGAATTCTGTCAGCAGGAATTGAATCTTATTTATCCCAGTACCTGATACCTGTCATTTAGGTAGGGCTCACTGAGGTAAGGGCTTTTGAATGACGGACTGAAGAAGTATCCCATGAGATCATTCAAACAGTAATAATTATAATAATAGTTAACATGTAACGTTGTGAGGGAAAACAAATATATCAAAGGTAATGTCCTACTGTGACTGAGCCCTAAGCTACCTGGCAGCCAAGGCCAAGGATAAATATAATTTGACCAAAACACAGTAGAAAGCAGTGCGGTGCAGAAAGAGCAGCCCAGGATTTGGAGGGAAGGAGAAGCGATTTGAATCTTGGCTTCATTATTCACAGTGACCTTGGGCAAGTTCTAGGGTCTTTCTTCATCTCATTTATTTCATCTGCAAACTGGAAAGAACAGCTGCTTTGAGTTATTCTAAAGACTAAATGAATGAATGGATATGAACTGCGTATAGTTCCTGCTCAAGACTGAAGTAATTCAGAGGGCGACTATGCGTTGCTTTTTGTTTTAATCAGTACACTTTACTTTTTAAAACAGTTAATTGCTATTTTTCCTTCCTTTAACTAGATAACTTGTTAAATTATATAGAGACGTGAGTTTGCTCCCTGCGTCGAGAAGTCGCCCTGTGGAAGGCAATGGCCCGCACTCCAGCACTCTTGCCTGGAAAATTCCAAGGACAGAGGAACCTGGTGGGCTGCAGTCCGTGGGGTCGCAAAGAGCTGCGCACGGCTGAAGGGACTGAGCAGGCCCACACACGATAAACATATAATCGATAAGGTCAGAGACCAAGAGAAGTGCCTTTGTCTTCAAAGAGTACCTGGCTGTTTTCTAGCATCGCTGTGTGTGCAGTATTAAGTGCAAGTGAACCTTCTTTGGGAAAAGATAGCTTGAGATTTAACAAGTCAGTGATGAAGTTAAAGCAGGAAAAATCATGTAAGTTACGTTTCTTTCGATAGCTTTTGGAATTTAGAACACACACACTGTTGGATGGCTTCACCGACTCAGGCACATGGGTCTGAGCAAACTCTGGGAGACAGTGGGGGACAGGGAAGCCGGTGTGCTGCAGTCCATGGGGTCTGACCTGACTGAGCGACTGTAAACAAGTAACACTTCATTTAAAAAAAAAAAGGAGTTTTCAAGCAGAGTTGAGTGGGTCACTGGTAGCTTGACTGAAGGGTCTGTGAGTCTGTGGACCCAGCTGACACTTGGGCAAAGGGGAGTCAGTGCACAGGGTCTGACCTGCCAAAAGGGGTGCCCAGCTGGGAAGCAGAGTGAGCGTGAAGGGGAGCAGCAGGCAAGGGCTGAGCCACCGGCCGCGGAGTCGAAATGGACATTCAGCGTCGTGCAGGTTCTGGGGAAGCTCTGCCTGTGTGAGCTGCCTTTATCCTTAAAGGAACTGGACTTTAAAAGCTCCAAGAAAGTTCCTGCGGGGCTGTCTGGGACAGCAGCCAAGGGGCTCGCCTGGACAGGAGACACAAGTGGTGAAGGGTCAGCCACCGTCCCAAGCCATAGCCGGCCGGACTGATTTGCTGGGACACAGATAACACCCCAACCACGGGCCTGGGGGCAGCACAGCCGCTTGACTTCAGGTCATCTCTTCCTAAAACAGACTGCTTTTCAGCTCCCTCGGGGCTGAACCAGGGCTGAAAAGGTTTTGCCTGTTTGCTGGGCTTCTGCGCGTGCCACCTGTTACACCTTTGCCTGGATGGAAGCCCATCCTGGCGCTGCCTGGAGCTGTGGCCCACCGCTCCGCATGTGCCCGCAGGCCTGCCTGGGCCGGTGACAGTGGCCAGCAGCTGCTTCCCCAGGAGCTGACTCACCGCTGTGACGTTACCCCAACAGTCATTACTGACTCCTGTCTTCCTTCAATGCTTAAGCAAGTTTCAGCCTGTTAGAAAAAAGAGATGTAGGAAATGGCCTACAGCCCTGGGGTAAAAATATATGCCACACCCTAGCTAGCTTAGGTTAAATTACCTTTGGGTAGATATATATGGACATCTTGTAGGAGCTGAACCATACACTCACGCCTCCCCCGAGCCCTTAATTAGCCCGCTGCATGCGGAATATGGACCTGTAGCCTTCCACAGGGTTCCTGATTCTCTCTGAATTAAGAGTTCTAAGTTAAAGGGGCAGTTAATAGCCCTAACTTGTCCTGTGTCTATTGAAGCTAAAACTGTGTTAATCAAGCCACAGCAAGGTATGGAGCATTTCAGTGAATGGCTTTTCTCTGCAGGAAGTGCTCAAATTCAGAAGGTTTGGCTGCACCCAATCAGGGCAACTGTTCATTAAACTTGTTCTGAACATATGCTAATGCTAACCGGACCAAAGTGTTAGTTTTACAGATCATTACGATGCTTGCGAAAAAGAATAATTAACACTGAGTTAAATGGAGAGAATTATCCCTTAGCAGATATTGCAACAATGAGCTTTAACAACCAAAAAAAAAAAAAAGAAAATCGTTTTTGGGTGGTGTCTTATATTACATGCCTATATGTTGTCCTAGAGAAGTGGAATCAAGATAAGATTAGAGGCAGAGAGTGAGAAACTTTCTATCCTAATCTGATACAGCATTTTAAATAATTTATTTGATGAAAGCGGTGCCCGCTTGTGATATATGTAGTATGTCAGGTCTTTCCTCAGTTAAAGCTTTTCAAGGAAAATGCTGGTCAGATTTGAAGACCACATATTCATGGGTTTCCAGTGTGGCTGGCCAGTAATTCCTTATCCCACAAAGAATTTTAAAAATGTGCCAGCTTGAAGGAGGTCAGAGGCTAAAGCAGGGAGGTGTTTAACGTGCATTTTTTTTCTGTCTCACTAGTAGACTGTTGACATGGGTCTTCTGTGAATTCCCAGGCTAACTGAAGGTATTAATGATCTGAGTGAGGGGAGGCGCGGAGCCTGCTTAGATTTCAGCATATCAGGTTTTGTTCAATTTCAGTCACTCGTTTGTTGATGGCGAGTATTTCACTTGGATGAAATGCCTCCTCCGAGCGAGCTCTGAGATCCCTGGGTCTGTGTGTATAAATCATCGTGCCTGCCACGACACCCCAGCCAGCAAAGCCTGTCGACACTGACAGGGACCAGCTGTGTAAGGCCCTGAAAAGACATTAGGTTTTGACATCAGCTGACTGGCAGTTACATTTGGAAGCGCACTGGTGGAGGGCCTGAGATTTTGTTGAGTTCGTCAGGTAGCTGGAAATCACATTTAATGTCATCACATGCCTTTAACCACTTACCTGAAGTTAAACCCACCTCAGTACATGGTATTGAGCTCAAAATAACCTAGGTTTGGCTCTTTAGATCTAAATACCTCGCTCTCTCTATCTCACCTTCTCTCTGCTTTTGTAGCCAAGGCAGGAAGAAAATTTAAGAAGTAAAAGGTATATTAGAAAATAGTAATAGAATGATTTTTTCCTGAAATGTTTTCTGCCTTATTCCATCCCTACCCTTCTATAAATATACTAAACATGATAAATTTATGAGCAAGTAAAAGCTTAATAAACATTTTTCATTCTCACACTAACAAAATGCCCTTAAATTTATCATGGCTACTGAAAATGTGAGTATTTGCATATTACAAAATTTCCCTAAATTTTCACTTTCCACAGCTTAACTTCTGGAAGTTTTCTGTGTCTTAAATCTTGCGGTTTAAAAATCACTAACATAGGAATATTAGTTGAAGTAGGTTACCATTCTAAGTAAAAGATGCTCTTCATGAAGCTGATGGACAAATGAAGTCATTTAAAATCTAAAATTGAAAGAGGCAGATCCTAAAGTAGGACTTCAGGTGATGAATTGAACTGATTTTAATGTAGCATTTGGAAAGATTATATGTTTATTCTGAATCTTTGTTTAAAAAGTTAAACTATATTTTTATTTATTTTCATGAATATTTAGATAAAAACAAGTAGAAACAGTTAAAGAAACAGTCATTTATCTTAGAACACTTTCTCATTGAGTTTAGCATCCATGCTTTTAAAATAACTTCTAAAAAGAGCATTATAGAATTTTATGACTTCAATTTTCCGTCTTCAAAATTTCTGTGAAAAAATGTAAATATATATTTACTTTAGAAAGCCTGAGCATCAGCATCTGCTTTTGTATGAAAGCAACTGCGAAGTGACAGAAGGAAAATGTTCACCCTAATGATAAAGGGAATTATTGCTTTGCTCATGTTGGAATCCCTGTAATGTGAGAAGAGCGGGTTAATGGTGACCTGCATTCATACAGCTGTGCATCTGTCACACACATGTCCACACACACAGACACAGACACACACACTGGCGTTTTTGCCTACAGGCTGCTGAGAGCTGATTATTCTTCTAATCAAAACTGTCACAATCAGGGGAGACGATTAGTCAGGTTAGGGCTCTGCTGATTTTGCATGTGGCTCTTCGCATCAGATGGCCGTGAGCGCTCTTGAGTCATATCGGCCAGTGTTCCAATAAAACCTCCTCTGCGCCACCTGCTGCTGCGGGGATCTGCCGTTCTTCTCTGGAATTGCTTGAGTTTGTGAGTTGTTTATTTAAATTGAGACCACAAGGTCCGGAAAATTTCTAAATCGGAAACTTGGCAGCCTCCATAGCTGGTGGCATTTGAAAATTACCCATCAGTAGCTCTAAAAATCATGAAATCAATTACCTATAAATAGGTTTCTATTTGTTTCTGTATTTATTATGCACTTATGAAATTCAATTCATAGAGTTCAGTTCCTGTGTAAAATGCATACAACATATACTGCTTAAGACAGTCCCACATATAACTCGCCTAGCATATTTTAAGCCTCATTTAAATCTGACATAAAACCTATTTGACAGCAATACCTTTTCATAGTTTTCAAATGAAATAAATTTTGTTCTGAATATTAGCTTTGTTATAATAATCTGGTGATTGGCTGATTTTCCAGCTACTAAAAGTATTCTAGTAAAAAAGGCAAGGCTTTTAAAGCAACCCTTTTAATATCTTACATGTCTAAATAGGTATCACATCTTTCTAGTTGAATATTCTGCCAGTTTTAGAATTCAGTCTAGAATGTAATTCAGTTTTAGGATTTTGTAGTCAAAATACATATAGTTTATTTGAATATCTAGTTTCACTTGTATATTACCATTTAAAAGTGAAGTATCTTTAGAATGATGCCAGAAGGATAAAGAGAGATCTACTTAAAAGAGTATGGGGCTTGTTATTCTTATATGAGGATGCAATATTCATAGGAATTTTTTTTTAAAAGGAGAAAAGAAAAACCGAATAAGCATTCCTGTTTTGTTTCTTGAAGGCTTTAGGTGTTTTACTGAAATGCTACTTTCATGTTTTGAGTTAGGTCTTTGTGTGTGCGTGTTGGTATATTCCTAAGTTTTCTCGTGGGTATGCACTATAATTCTTATATTTAGCTAATGACTCTTAGCAGGGAAGATCAATTTGAAAATAATTCTCTAAGAGTTTAACATATAAGAAATAATGATTTGTTTTATATAAAGAAGTTTTACTTTCATAGTTCTGATTATTTGATGAAAATAGATTTGAGTTTTTCCAAGCAAATGTCATAAGTCAACATTTCTTAAATGGGACTGGGCTTGGATAATTTATATAAGTTCGCTATGCATTTATTTATTTACTCACTCAAGCTTATATTCATTTATTCATCAATTCATTCATCAAAATCTATTCTCTTTATATAAGTAAATTTACATATATAAACATATATAAAGAATATCTATTCTCCACCTCCCTAAATAGTGATAATCTCCAAGTACTGAATATATTTTTAAGATTTTTGCCCTTTCTGTTTTGCAAAATTTAGGAATATTGGACCTGTTTGTTCATGAGAATCATATTTTTATCTTAATTTTCGCAGTTTATAGCTTTAACAGTCTTGCATTACTTTCTTTTGCTTTTACACACATGCCTACATAGCTAACACAAAGCAATGTAGCTGGTTTATCTAGTTGCTCTTTGGCCAATTAAACCAGGAGTATTATCGCGGCAGGAATAAGTGGGCAAATCGCACATATGAAGTAAGTGGGTCTTTGAAGCTTGAGCACATGGTATTACTGTACAAGAGGCTATGGTAAGCTCCCTGAAGGGATCAGTGGAGGTTTATTGATGAATACCGGAAAATAGAGAAGTGATGTCATAAACTTTTAACAGTCTAGTAAACTATTTTTAAGGTTTTCTATATTTAAGGTTTTCCATCTTGGTGAGATCTACAGCTTTCTCTATGCAGTAGAGGAGGGTTGTCCTTGATACATTGAGAAGAAAGCTCTCTAACTTCCCAAGGGATTAACCCCAAGGGATCAAAAGCCAAGGCCAGGCAGCTCTTGATTTCCTGCGGTTGTCTAAAGAAAATGAGAAGCCTCCAGAAGCATTACCTTTGTTCTCTTAAGAAACGTGACAAATGATAGAGCATTGTGCCTTTTTAAATCTTGCTTATGAGTTGCGACATAGAGGCAGAACTCTCATATCCTCATGGGCTCGAGTGGTCTCCGGTTGACCTCAAGTATACTATATAATTTTAGAATTCTAAACACCCCCAGTGTCTCGCAAAACAGAGTGCAGTTCATATGAAATAATGAGCACTTTGTTGGAGGATTTAGTAGATGAACCACATACATCCAGTGCCCTGATTTTCACCCGTCGCCCTCTAATTGCTTGGTGTTTCATGCTTTTATCAATTATGCGCAAATTTTAAGGAGCAAAAGTACAAAGAAAAAAAAAACATTTGAGTTGCAGAGGAATAGTTCCAGGCAGTAGGCTCTCACGGATGCTATATATGAATTATAGCTTTGAACATACTTAAAGGCATCAAGACGAGAAAATATTTAGTCAGCAAAACTGGTTTAGAAGAGAGAGCATGGGAGAAGGCATTCTCCACTCCGAGGCCTGGGACTTAACATAAAGCAAGTCACAGTCAGGCTGACGGCACCAGCTCTCGGTGAAGATTTCGCTGTCAACCGGAGAAGCCAGGAACTTCGTCCCTGGGGTCCTGAACCCAAACGTACAGAGGCCCCAGGGTGCTCCAGAAGCCATTCTGTTTCGTGAATCAAAACAACCAAAACACATTTTTGTTTGGCACAGCCCGTCCCGTCTCTTACAACCCCCCTCCTTCCTCGTAAAGCTGAAGTTGAGACATATAAAATATTTCAAGGCTCTCTGTCATAGTTAACCCAAATTTATTGCCAAAAATAACAGATCATCTGAAAGGACATGATTGGCCTCCCTTTTGGGACCTGTGGGTCTATCTACCACGCATAACCACACAACATTTATGTCCGCATATCCTTCATCAGAGAGCCAGAAGGGAAAGTTGGAGAAATGAAAGAAATGACCTCCATCTGTTTCACACGTTGTCAACAGTTTTGGAGACAGACAAAAATCTTAAATTACCTCTGCACTTAAGGCACCTAATTACCTTCCAGAAGACTTTGGATGAGAAGAAGTTTTATCCGTCCAGTGAGGGTAACACAGATGTGGGGTTCTTTCCCCGTTGTTTTTTAGGCAGAGAGAACAGGTGTAGAGCATTCTGATTACGTGCACATTATGCATTTATATCCCTGTGATGGGGAAGTTGGAACTGAGAAAGCTCCTCAAGGGCTTTAGATGCTAAGAGACCCCATGAAACAATTCAGAAGATCCTTGAGGGGGACGTTTCTGAATGATGACCTCACCGATTCTTCTCATCATTAATGCTTGCCATTTCCTGCTGTGCAGTTTCAGCCCTCCGTAGGGTTAGAGCAGGTGTAGGGAGGAGTTTGATGATGTGATAAAAGTGTGACTACAGCTTTTCTTGAAGCTTTTCATCAGTGATGACATTCCTACCAGTTGCCACCACCTAAATAGTCCTTAGTTTTGTCGTTTTCCATGGGAAAGGGTGGGATCCTTTTCGTGATTGTAGCCATATTCTGCCCTTCCAACCTTATGCACCAGACACTAGACACCTAGTCATCACGACCCCCTGTGTCCCTGGGCACTGGGCACTGGCCACCCTGAGGGTATGGTTACAGCTGCTCCTCACTGCACTGAAATGGATGCGATGAAGGGAAACCCAGGAATGGAACTGGGCAAAACCTTGATGTTCCACTGTCTTACCATTTAGTTTCTGAGATGACTCAGCCGGATGATTCTGCATGATCTCTGTGCTAAACTGAAACAGCATTCTAGAACATTTAGGTCATCTAGTTTTTCATTTTAAAAAAAAATTTTAAAGGTGAGATACAGAGAGAGCAAATGACTTGCCGATTCACACTATATTTAAGACAGAGCCAGATTTTAAATCTAGGTCTCCTGTGATGTCTATCACATGTCATCACAGAGATTCCTTTGTGTGGCTCTCTCCTGTAGTAGACTGTCATTTTCTTTAGGGCAGGACTCTGCCTGGGTTCATGTTTGTTTGCCCACAGAAGCAATACCTGAGCCGTGTATACTTGAGTGAATGAATGAATGAACAAAGATAAGTCATAAACATGTGAAAAGTTAATCAAATTAAGAAAGGATAGTAGGTCAGCCTGGGCTTCTGTGGCGGCTTAGTCGTTAAAGAATCGCCTGCAATCTGGGAGACCTGGGCTTGATCCCTGGGTTGGGAAGAGACCCTGGAGGAGGGCATGGCAACTCACTCCAGTGCTCCTGCCTGGAGAATCCCACGGATAGAGGAGCCTGGCGGGCTGCAGTCCACGCGGTCACAGAGAGTCGGACACGACAGAGCGACTCAGTCCAGCACTGCTCAGTAGGTCAGTTTAGTACCGTATTGTTAAGTAGACTGTAATTTTACAGTTTAAGTTAAAATAGGCCTTCTTGAAGAGAATGCGATTCCTCCTAATGAAATATGGTGACAGGCTCCAGCACTGACCTCAGCAGAACTGGGAGGTTGTGCGTTTTTCTCGGCTGGCACCTCTGTCTTCTGTCCCATGTCCCTTTCCTGAGGCCTCCCCCCAGCCCTGTGGTCCGCTTGCTCTTTCTGAGGTTACCCACTATACCCCATAGTCTTTCAGGGTCTTCGCTAGGGGACAGGTATAATGAGTCAGAGAAATGAAAAGACACTAATGTATCAGTGGGCAAGTATGATTTCTCTCTAGGCGAAATAACACTCACCCAGTTAAGAAGTGGAATTCCCTCTTGGGAAGTTATTTTTGTTTAAAGATTGCTTTTGTGTCCCAGAAACCACACTGCCTGGGAAAACGGCCCTTCCTTTCTCCGTGTATTTTTTTTTTTTTTATCTTTTTTTACCTTTATTTCTTATTGGAGCACAGTTGCTCCACAGTGGCGTGTCGGTTTCGGCCATCCGGCACTGTGAGCCAGCCGTGAGCCCACATCTGTCCTCTGCTTCTTGAACCTCCCCCTACCCCGGACTGCACTCCTGTGTCTTTTTATATCCAACACACTTCCTCAAGGCTGAGTTGCCTGTGCATGCACAGTTCCTCCAGAGAGTCAGCAGTTCTCCTCCCCTCTTATAAACTTCTTTTTGAAACCAATTTTCCTTCTTTCACAAACAAAAATCTGTTATAATTACACTCTGCCGGCTCAAGAGATGTTCCGATGACTATCAAAATTTCTTCTTCCAAAGATCCTTGAGCCTCTCATGATTTCTTTCAAAGCAGTACAACTCTTGGGCACTGGAAAAATACCGTTTTTAGTTATGTAAATAATGGAATTGTACATGGTCCTCTTCCCTGTCACTGTCAAGCCCTGTCTAAGCACCTCACAGTCGGTCCCGATTTGCTCATTTCATCCATTCCTTTGATCCTCACAGACGTCCTGGGGATGCAGTGTTATTCCAGGGTTGCAGATGAGGAAACCAAGGCAGAGAAGGCAGAGTAACCTGCCGAGGATACGGAGTCAGCAGTCCTCGAGCCCAGAGTCGGAGCTCGACAGATGGCTTTCTGCCCCTTCCCTGTGACCACTCCCTGTGCTGTCTGCCGCGATCAGTGAGAGTCGGCCCTGCTCAGTTATCAGGTGGATGTCTGCGGAGTCTGGGAAATGAAGGGGAAAGGTGGACTATCTTTCATCAACTCTGATTTCCTTGTAACCACCAGACAATCAGCAAACGTTACAAACCATATGTGCTGAAAAAGCCAGGTGCCACCAGGAGGACTGGAAATGCAATTTTCTTTCCACTCTGATTTCCACTTTTTATTAGCGTTGCCTCCCACGTGGCTCAGCAGACGCCTGTGCGTGTCCCAGGACCTCGTGTACGATCTGTGGCCATCCTCGGGGAGCCCGGGGTGGCTGAGCCCACGCTTGCCAGAGGTCCCTCTGCCCCTGCCGACATCTCTGTCTGAGCAGCTCCAGAGTGCTCGGTGAGCTGACGAGCCTCCCCACCCTCGGGCTCCCGACTCAGGCTTTCTCCAGTGTCAGATTTGCGCTGCCAGGGAGAGTGGATTTCTCCCTGGGGTTTTACGTTTCCCCGCTGCCTTTATGGATACAGGTGAATTAGTGAAGTGGGCACAAAGAGAAAGCGTTTTAAACCTTTTAGTAAAGCACGTGTGTTCTCGGTACAGAGTGGATTAGAATAACTCTTTGGGGCTTGAAAATCATGTCTCAAAATGGCAATTTCGTCTTCTTTTGTCCTGTGATCAACAGCTTTGGCGTCACTTCATACTTAAATAACAGGCTTCCCGGGTGGCACAGTGGCAAAGAATCTGTCCACCAATGCAGGAGACATGGGTTTGATCCCTGGGTTGGGAAGATCCTCTGGAGGAGGGCATGGCAGCCCACTCCAATGTTCCTGCCTGGAGAATCCCCATGGACAGAGGAGCCTGGCGGGCTACAGTCTATGGGGTCGCAGAGAGTTGGACAGGACTGAGTGCCTAACACACACACATACACACACACACACACACACACACACACACACACACACTTAAATAAGGTATTTTATCATTAGTCCCCAGACTAAAATTAGTTTACTTAAACGTATAAGCAGAAAACATTCAGACTAATAAATATTGAAAACTATGTGATGAAATAAACATTTTTTTCCCCTCCAGAATGAAGCACAAAACAGAAGCGTTATTTCAGACTGGGAGCGGATAAATAGCAAACTGTGTCTGAAAATTATTCTCCTGGGGTCTAGCCCTTTTAATAATTTCACAGTAAAGGTTATTTTACTTCCATGTTGGACTTTTACACCAATGGATTGGGAAAAGAAGAGCCATCCCTGCCCTGTGTGTAGCAGCTGTGCTTACTGGTTTTATAATCTGTAATCCTAAATTGCGCTTCTATTTTAATTTCAGCATTCCTAAAGCACAGGATTCTTATCAGCTGTTCAGACAGGACTATTTCAAATTGAAAAGAGAAATTCAACCATTAAGTCTCCTCATCTTCTCTGAGATTTTCTTTCTGATGTGATGAAGTGAAATACTTCTTCATGTCGCCCGTAATTTCCACTTACACCACCATCTTGCCTATGCAAACTTTTAAATAGGCTGTAGATGCGAGAGCATCTAAAATCTGTAGTACACATTTCGTCTGGCTTGGCATTATTGTTAAGTCAGCGAGGATCCTAATGGAGTGCAGGGGATGAGAAAACAAGAATCCAATCAATAGACGCAAAAGGCAAATGAACTTGCATAAATTAGCACTCTTAATAGGAAAAGATAAATGCACATTCCCTTTCATCTTTCAAGCCATACACATGATTGGAAGAGGTCTAACAGATACCACCCTGAGTTTTTAAAGAAAATCTTTTTTCATGGGTACAAAAATTAGAAAATGCAAGTAAACTGAGCACTGAAGTGCCTGTTCTGGGCCGCTGAAATCAGGTCGATGTTTCGGACCCAGTGTGTGGAACTCGCATGCTATGTCCATGTGGCTGACACCGTCCAGTGTGATGCACAGAAATGCCGGCCCTCAACAAAGATCTCCAGAGAGGGGCTTGTCTGAAGACCAGAGTTTGTCTTGGAGGAATGAGTCTCTGATCCTGACGTTCGGGTCTTTTCCGTGAAGTCTGTGTTTACACCATGTCCCCTTCGGAAATGGCAGGAAGGATTTGTCAGATGGAGAATGTCCGGGTGTCTGGGACCTGGGTAGTCACGGGTCATCTGCCACCGTAGCAGCACACGGCGATCTCACAAGCTCTCCCTGGCTCAACTCAGGGGACTGCGAAGGAATGAGAGAAGCGTGTCCTGCTCCCCGTTACACCAATTACACCCTGCCTTGGGCCGTGATGGTGGCACGGATGTCAGAGGGCAGCAAGGGCCTGGCACTGCAGTTTCGCGTCTTAATGTGATTAGCAGCGCCCAAGGATGTTCTCCACCACTTCTCCTGGGCGCTTCACCTCTTTGTTTATCGCCTCTGTCTGTGGGAATGGAACTGGGTATTAAAAAAGGCTGACAATAACCTTCAGGGCCTTTGCTGAAAGGCAGTCTCCGCCATGGATTCTCCATCTCACTTGGGCAGGCGTCAGTCCAGCCCAGCAACCGAGTCACTTGCATTGCTGGTGGATTTAATGCAGGTCAATAAGAAATAACCCTGGTGCTCTCTTGCTGGCGTTTCTCCAAAGAGCTCACTTATAGACAGGGAGCAACCTGCACCCCAGGGAAAATTTCAGTATCCTCTCTCGTGATGTGAGGGAATACTCTGGTTTGAAGTAGGTGCTTTTTAAGATAAGGTATGTGTGAAATTCACACTCTTCTCATTGTTTTTATTATTGTTTTACAGCACCTGGAGAACTCTTGCTCTTGGGGAAATCTAGAAATTCTCTCTTAGGGGAAATATTGTTGGAAGAGAAAGAAGAACTAACTTGTCAGTGTTGTTTCGCTCTCAATCCAGACAGCCAGAAAGAGTTGTTTTTTTTTTTTTTAACTTGTCTGCTGGTATCAGCATTTCATATCTTTTCTTTGCATATTTTGAAAGAGGTCTTTCCTTAGCCCTCTTCCATTATTGCTCTTAACTGTAATCAGTACTTTGTGTGTTATATTATATAGCTTTGTTTCATTAGGGCAATGAAAATGGTATTGAACAATAGCAATATAATGCGAGGAAACAGTTTGTAATTCAGCTGGAAATTGCTAATGCAGCAGACAGTCGATAATATAATCAGCTCGACTTTCCTAGGAAAACACAAGCGAAATTTCTCCCATTTTTCTCTCAAATCCTTCTCATCAGGCGGGAGTGAGGGAAATGCTCTGGACACCACTGGAAAGCTGGTTGTCCCTAAAGAGAGAATTTCTGAATTCCCTGGGTTTTGAATGACAGCCATAGGTCCTAGGAAGAGCTCCTATTTAAGACTCAAATTCTCCCTGGAGACTTGTTTTCTGAGAGACTAGATAATTAACAGTCCTGAAAGGAAACAGCTGGATGAGACAGTGTGCATCTCTCTTGTCTTGATGCAAAAGTAGGGTTCTTATGAAATTATTATCGAATATCACGTCCCAAGGGAAGACCAGGGGCTCTCTCTTTACAAGCCTATGTTATGCATGCTTTGCACACTGAAGAATTCATAATTGCTGTAGGTTAAGACTGGTAAACGTGAGTCATGTCTAGGATGGCAGAGGCAAGCAAGTTGGGTGTTTTTAAGGAGTGAGGCGTTAGGATTTTATTGCTCTCGGCGGTAGTAACTTCCTTGTGGTTGTTCTAGAGTCAAAACCAGCTATGTAGAAAGTTTTATGAGAGAGGAGTGCACAGTCGGTGCACACAAATACTTGGCTACAACTGTAATGCTGAGAATTCCATTATATTTTACTTCAGTGAGTGCTTGGAGAGGCTGGGTTGCAATTTACCACTAGGAAAAAATAGGAGTGATACATCTAATTTTGAGTCTCCCTATACATTTCCGTTCCAGTACTCTTGCCTGGAAAATCCCATGGATGGAGGAGCCTAGAAGGCTGCAGCCCATGGGGTCGCTGAGGGTTGGACACAGCTGAGCGACTTCCCTTTCACTTTTCACTTTGATGCATTGGAGAAGGAAATGGCAACCCACTCCAGTGTTTTGCCTGGAGAGTCCCAGGGACGGGGAGCCTGGTGGGCTGCCGTCTACTGGGTAGAACAGAGTCAGACACACTGAAGCGACTTAGCAGCAGCAGCAGCAGCAGCATACGCATACATTTTTCTAGTCATTGGAACCAACACAATCTCCCTACTCGTGATACGAATTTTTAAATGTCCTAATGGTCCAACAGAGAAGAGCAGTATTGCATGTTTCCAGAGACTTCCACACATCTCTGCCATCTTTGGAGATATTAATTATATCTTGAAGCCACCATCCCGATTTTAAACGTAAGCAAAACTAAAGTCATGCTCTGCTGGGAAGGGCTGCTGGGCACCTGTGAGATGCTCCCATCAGCTTTCATGGCCAGAAACTTGTGTTTAAACCAAAATAAAAGCCAGAAGCCCCGCCCCGTAGTTCCACTCTTCAGCTCGTTTCCTCCTGTGGGTGAGAATGGCTGGTCGCCCGTTAGGACTCACAACCCTGATGGGGTACGTGTATGCCCCGGACCGTGTCCCAGGCGTGTGGCAGACACACGGAAGCTCATGTCACAGCCCGCAGGAGCCACAGGAGAGGCGATTCTGCCGCCTGGACCTGTCTCCTTTCCCGCCGCCATGTGCATGCCCCACGCAGGGCGGCCTCTGCAGCGCAAACAGCGGGCATCCTTTGCAATAGCCCTGTGTCCTGCGCTTCCAGGCTGCCCCCTGGCCAGCACGTGCCCGCTGTTCCTTTCTCCAGCCGTGTTCACACGACTGCAGTTGCCAGCACCTTTACTGACCAAGGCTCAGGCCTTTCAGTTAATGGCTGGCCTCCTGAGAACGTCCTTGGGTGGGTTCCGGCTGCAGTGAATCTCTTCTCAGCTCCGGGGAACCCGACACAGAATCTGAGAGGGCACCCAAGTGAATTCCCTGTTTGGTTACCTTCCACTTTCCAGAGATAAGGGGAGAGGTATATTTTACATTTGTCTCTTAAATACATTTTATGTTTAGGATGGAGAAAAATCTACGTTCCCTTTAGAACACCAAATGCCTTGTGATTTTCACTAATTGTCACACACGGAGAGGTACTCAGATGCTGAACTGAAACATCAGTGAATGTGCCCTGTCTTGTAAATAAATAAGCAGCGCGATATCGCCCCGCTTGTCACTCCCTAGATACAGATTTTGCGTTCCCTTCCAGGCCCACGTCGCAGCTCCCATAGGTTTCATTCATACCTTTGTCAGTTTTTGACCCAGCGCACCAGACTTGAGTTAATGACTCAGTCGTAGTTCACATTCTCTCTCTGTTGAACTTGAACAGGAATCCAGTGTTAACGTGATCGTGGAAGAAACTTGGAGGCCTGAGCTTGTACTGTCGAGTGCTGAAGAAAGCCAGTTGTAACCCATCCTCTCGAGGCCCTCGGTGCTGAGTTGTCATCCAGCCTGGCAGGCCCCTTATCACGCTCTTATTTCATCATCTCTGTGTCTTGGCATTAACCATCCCTCTGAAATCCCACAATCTCCCCAAGTGGCTCGTTCAGAGCTTGTAGCAGGACCAAAAATTCTGAAAGTTCAAGAGGAGGGTCATGTGCATTTGCTTTGAACTACAGCTCTTTTCTGAGGTAGACACTTAGAAAGTGGAGCTTGCTAGAATGGAGGGGGCAGGGGAAAAACACAAGTCTATTCTCTGTCACTGAGACAGACAAGCATTTAAGTAGGCAGGGATATTATAGCACTTGAGAATCCCCTAAAGTGCTTAGATTTATTTCTGAGAAATAAATGGTGAATTGTTTATTTCTTTCTCCCCCTTATGTTTTCTTGGGATAGAGCAATTAGTTTCTTATTTTTTATGATTGCATTATTCTTGCATATATCTTTCTGTGGTCCAGGCTATAAAAGTAAATAGAAGATCCAGCTGTATGAATGAATATGCTTTTAATGAGTGTGGGGAGGAAATAATAATACTAAGTAGTATAAAACCATTTTTATGTGATGACCCAAAGTACCTCTGTTCCCCCACTCCCCAGGCTTGAGCCACAGGCCCCCAGTAAATGCCTGTGTAGAATGACAGCTTCGTGGGTTCTGGTGTTAACAAAGGTACCTCGCGGTGGGTTTGGTCCCCACAATGCACTTAATATGATTTTTCTTGGAAGGCGGTGGCATATTCCGTTTTAATTTCCAGGGTTGAGGAAGAATAACATGGAGTATGTGACTTTTCTCTAACACCCTTCATTCTATCTTTGGGTGAAAGCCTTGCTGAAACAGTGAGATAACACAGTTGCTGGGTGATAATACAGTCATTTTCATGGTGCCATGAGTTAATTTCAGAGGTGACACTGTCCTCACGCCAGAGTATAATGTGGCATCTCCCCTCAGACCAGCCACTTGCTCAGAACAGCAGGTGGATGCCGAGGGCCTCCTGTGTGCAGGGCGGTGTGGGCTGCCCCAGGCCTGCCCTCCACCCTCTCTTTCCCTTATTCCCTCTCTTCCTGGCCACTGTTCTCTTGTTGTTAAGAGTATAATGTGGCATCTCCCCTCAGACCAGCCACTTGCTCAGAACAGCAGGTGGATGCCGAGGGTCTCCTGTGTGCAGGGCGGTGTGGGCTGCCCCAGGCCTGCCCTCCACCCTCTCTTTCCCTTATTCCCTCTCTTCCTGGCCACTGTTCTCTTGTTGTTATCCGGGAATTCTCTGTGTCTCTGGAGTCCCTAGCAGTGATGTAATTCGAAAGCACCCAGCCCCGACGCTACCATTAATTGACTTTCGAACGGCCCGTGTTAGTCTCCTCAGGCTTCCAAGACAAAATGCCATGGACTTGTTGGCTTAAAGAATAGAGTTTACTTTCTCATCATCCTGGAGGATAGAAGTCCTGGATGAGAGTCAGTGTCTGCTAAGAGTGCTCTTCCTGGCCTGCAGAGGCACAGGAAAGGAGAATGGAGATGGGTAAGGGGCGGGGGGCATTTTTTGGCATCTCTTCTTGAAGAACACTAATCCTGTTGGATTAGGGCCCCACCGCTGTGACCTCATTTAAGCTTCATTACCTCCATGTTTATCTACAGACACAATCACAGGCTGGTTGAGGCTTCAGCGTATAAATTGGAGGGTGACCCAAACATTCAATCTCTAATACTGCCCAAGTAAACGGAGGGAAAGAAAACCTAAGAGAACCACATCGTGACGTGAGAATTTTGTAGTCAACTTTTGACTTGACACTTGATGCTTCCGCCACCCACCAGTGCCCCATGTGAGCACGTGCTGATGGTGGTCGCAGGGGAAAGTGGAAAAGTCCCAGGAAATAGCCAAGTGCCAGTTTGCCTTCCCTCCTTCCAAGAGAGGAGGGGTGGGAGAGGAGATTTCTGACACCCGGGAGTGTTCAAGGACAAGGGATCGGTTCTGGTGATTTTCTCCAAAGATTTGAGCTACGCTTTGGCAGCTTTGAGGTGATGAGAAAGTTGCTTTCCTTTCATGACCCTGGCCTGGGGAAGAAGGGCTGGGTGTCCTAACAGCAGAGGCACGTTCTGGTCCCTGTGACTCCTGTGAACTGGGGCAGAGCCTGGGCTTACCCCAGCCTGGTCCGGGCCTGACCTGAGCAGAAGGGAGCCTCGGAACCAACAGATTCTCAGGCTCGCCAGCTTGTGGTTGCTGGGACACGGCTCAGAGCAGCACAGGGCTTGGCGGCGGCTGAAAGGGAGCCTCGGGCGCTCCTGCCAATGTGATAGGCACTCGCAGGATTTTGTGAAGCCGGCTGATGAACCCTCTCAACTACAGGCACCCAGTGCTGCTCAGCTGTGTAATTGGGATGGAAATGGGCCAATGAGAGGCAGCAGTTTATTCTTAACCTTTGGGGAGTCCTGTTCCAGGAGACTCTGTGTGGGGGAGAGAAAGAAGCATTACAAATAATAAGCTTCTCCGCCTGATTTGTAATGAATTAGTAATAAATGGCCTTGTGCGCCCTGCAAGTCTGACGATCGCAGAGCAGCTCCAGCTAAGAGCACGGGACCACATCTTATTTTGATCAGCTGTAGCATAGCAAAGACATGTAATTATCATAATCTAACAATTAGCCTGGCATCACTTTCCAGTGTTTAATTACCCCGATAAATGGTAATTGAATAGAGGACTTAATGACAAGAGAACCTTCCATCCTGCCTTAGGTGCTGAAGTTGTCTACCCGGCGAGGCGCGGTTCTCTCGCGTTGCTTGAACAACAGGCCTGATTATCATTTTCCTTGGTGCTTTGGCTGTTATTTTGTTTCCTGGTCTTGACCTTTGTCTGTCATATTATCTGGCTCTCATCAACATTTGATACTGGGGTCCAGAACACAGAAGGGGGTTAGTGGGCACTTTGCAAAGCTTTGTCTGCTTTTAAGTGTTGCTTCTAAGGTCCATCAGCTACGATTTCCTGTCTGGGACGTCCCTCAAGTCACCACTGTGTACAGACACCGTGATGAGCGTTGGGGATACAAAGATGAGTGAACTCCAGAATCGCCTTCAAGGAGCACTCTGTGTAAAGAATGGAAGCCCCCGTAAAAGTAACTGGGGTCATAATAGTCCTGGCCATCTGCTCTCGGTGCTCAGCTCAGCCGCTCAGTCGTGTCCGACTCCCTGTGGCTCCACGGACCGCAGCACGCCAGGCCTCCCCATGCATCACCAGCTCCCGAGTCCACTCAGACTCACGCCCATCGAGTGGGTGGAGCTCCCAGTGCTGTGCCAGCATTGGTGTTGTTTTCCTACATCTGTGCATTTACTTTGAATGAATTCACTGTTGTCTATGACTACTTACCACCTACTCCGTAACCACTCCAGATCACTTCCGTCTCTCCAGATCTGCATCCAGCTGCCAACAAGGTCCTGACCACACCAAGTGACAATAGCTTACTTTCTCATGTGCCGATTTGCATGGAAACAGCAATAATTTCTGCTTTGCATCCTAAAGCTTTATATAAAGCACTGTATCACTATTGTGCCCTAGCTTTGCAAGGTTCTTGCTTACCCTGGTCCAATGACGATCAAACATAAAAAAAAGCATTTATTCTCTTTCTTCCAGCTTGTGTTTGTTCATTTAATAATAAACTAATAGAGAGTAGTTCCACGCCATGTAGATCTTGGACACCCCACCCCAGTTTTTTTGAAAACTCAGGCTGTATTTCAGAGTTAGATGGTAATGATTCCAATAGATTATCATCAAGCAAATATTTATTTTTCTGCTTATACCACAGTAGGTAAGGAATAATATAAACATCTCTTTACTGCCTGTACAGCAATGGGTAAGGGCCATGACATCGTCATTTGAGCTGGTCAGTAGCAAGGACATTAACTGTGGCCCTTTGGTTATTGTTCTCGGAAGGACCTGAAATTGGGCTGGGCAAGTCCATCCTTGTAGGATTCAAAAAGGGCCGCATGTGTGTGAACCGTTTGGCAGGCAGCTTAATGGTTTGACTGACTCTCCGCCCTCCTTATGCCCTGACCAGAGTGCGTTTGTTGGGTCCTTGTTCTCCCAGGATGGTGGCTGGACAGCCTGGTAACGGACTTGCTGCATCTGTTTTCGGATCGGGGTGTGTGTGGCAGCCGCTTCATTCCATGTTCTTGATCCCCCGTGGACTCTGGATAACCTCGGACATGAAGGGCAGCTTGGTCTGGAAGCTCCTGACCAGGAGGAGTCGGAAGGAGCCCGTTCTGGGTGATGGAAGTGACCTCCATGAGGTCACATGCCAATTGCCAGACGATAATTCTTTATTTTAATCCCTTTTAGAAAGCCATTTGCAGTGGCCTGCAGTGGAGCAATGGCAGCCCACTCCAGTACTATCGCCTGGAAAATCCACGGACAGAGGAGCCTGGTGGGCTGCAGTCCATGGGGTCGCTAAGAGTCGGACACGACCGAGCGACTTCACTTTCACTTTTTACTTTCATGCACTGGAGTAGGAAATGGCAACCCACTCCAGGGTTCTTGCCTGGAGAGTCCCAGGGGCGGGGGAGCCTGGTGGGCTGCCATCTATGGGGTCACACGGAGTCGGACACTACTGAGGCGACTTAGCAGCAGCAGCAGCAATGTGTCAGGTCCGTGGGACTCTGCTGCTTAATTCTTTGGCTGATTTAGCCTGTTGATGTCGAAACATTCTTACTTCAAGCCCGAGGCCTCTTTGGGGACTTGGAAGCAATTAGAGTGTCACCCAAAGCTCGGGGTCCCTTCCTGAAAGAAGGTCTTGTTCAGGCTCTGCCAATTTAATGCTTTGTTTCCTTTGGAGCTCCTCAGTCAAGCTAATAAAACAAACCCCAAACAAGTTAAAACACTGGAGGACAGAACATTTGTGGGCCTTGTATTTGAAACAGGTACTCCATCTGGGAGATTCCAATTTTAAAAAGTCATTCAGCCCGAAGTGACTTGTACTAGAAAAGCAACAAGCACAAGGCATTGAGATTTCTGTCCATCTATTTGAGATGCGTAATTAGCGTTAATTGAGTGATTTTTAAATGACTTGCTTTTAAAGCACACACACAGAGAAGAAAAGGGACAGGTTGGTATACTAAACCACTAATAAATTCAAAATATCTGGCCAAGAAAATTACATCTTATCCTTGTCACCAACAGCAACTGAACTGAAGACAAAGCTCTCATGCCACAGAACTCGTGATTACTGAAGCATTTATTTTTTTTCTTCTAGCTTGCATGTGTAAGATCGTCACTGGGATTTTCGTTAGTGGATAAGCAGAGCTAGGAGGTGGCTCTGGGTTCTAAATATTTTGTGAGAATCGTATGCTTCGTTGAGTGAGAGTGTGTGTTGTAGACTACAACCTTTCAACTGCCCAAGAGTATGTGGAAGACATATCTGAAATTCATCCTTGAGTAGGTCTTCTTTTAACTTGTAAATCTTCAGTTTTGTGAGGATTTTAGTCATTCTCAGTATGTTCTAGAGCCTGAAAGAGCGGGATTAGGCTGCCTGAGATGATGGATTCCTGTCATGTGTACTGTATCTCATTCAGCCTTAACAACTGGCCTGGTATCGGTACGACTGTTTATGACTCTGATATCTCAGAACTAAAAATGAAGGTCAGTGACCAATACATTTGAAAGCCTGGCATGTTTCAGCCTGTGTGAGAGAGGGAACATTTCAAATCAGCAAAGCAAATTTCTTCAGCTCCCAGTGATATGAACATGATTTATCCACCCCAAGTCTGATTTGCTGTTTATATTTCTCACTTTAACCTCTGCGGGAAAACAAAAAAAGAATGTCTTCAGCTTTAGGATCTGAAAGCCATAAGGCTGGCATTCTGTGCTGGAAGGAGTAACAGAAGGAGACAGGGAAAGGCATGCTATGCAACAGAGAACACGTCCTGCCCGTCTCCTCCCAACACATATTTATAAACCAAACCCCATGTCTTTTGCTGAGCCCATTAGGCCCTTCAGGACAGATGAGAAATTCTTCTGGCTTAAAAGAGACATCTGATTCTCAAATTAAATCCGTAATAGAATGGAAAGGCTGTGCTGTCAAGACACAGTCACTCTAGATTTAGGTTAGAATTTGGGAGGAACCCTGAGCTGGTAAATTTGCCTAATCTCTGACCATAAATCACATCCTTCTTTTACATTTCAATTTCAGAATGTAATATATTAAGTTGCCCCATAATTAAACAAGTGACACTGTAGCCCGGTTCAAATAGGAATATTAAAACAATCACCGCCTTGACAGATCAAAATACATTTTAAATGGAATAAGCAACCATCCAGCTCATGAAAAATAACATTTTCATCACTGAGTCCTTTCAGAACATTCCACGAGATGGGGATGAAAGTGCCTCACAGCTTCCTAACCTCTAACGGTCACCCTGTCTCCTTTCAGTAACGCCGTTTCTCTATTTATGGAGTGAGGAAACTTCACTCGAGAACTGCTTGATAAAATGCCTGGGTGCATGTTTGCCTGGAAGCAGGCTCTCTGCTGCGCCAGCAGCATATGCCAAAGGCCAATTTAGAACATTTTAGACGCGCCCATACCCTTTCTTTTCCAG
>SJYC01020758.1:0-37234 GCA_006408675.1 Madoqua kirkii
GGTGGGGGAGGAGGGAGGAAGGGCAAGGATGTGCAAAACCACCCACTGAGACAGGAAGCTAGGTGACGGCTCCTTGGCAGAGCCAAGAGGAGCCAAGGTCAGTGTAAGCTGAGAACGTCCACTCAAGGTCAAGGCCTGGAGTGGGCAGGTACCAGGTGTCCCCTGCAGAGTGACCCACGTTTGAAATTATTTAGTTGGGAGCAGAGCCCCACCAATCAGGTTAACTGTGGTCATCAAACAGTGTTTGGGTCCTTTTCTCAGCAGAAACCTGGTGGTGCATTGTTGATAGCTAAGAGAAAAGACAGCCTGGCAACTCTTAACTTCACCTCTGTAGTCCTGATTTCATCTGAATTCCAGGACTCAAGCTGTGATTCCCTTTCTCCAGACAGGTCAAATAAGGAGATAGATATCTTCAGTAGTTTAAATGTATCATGAAAACTGTATCTAACTGTGAGATGCCATCAGGTCAGCACTAAAGGGAAAGGAAGACAAACACACTTGTCTGCATAGAGACTTTGTAGCTCGAAGCCCACCTCTCATTGTTATTTTTGCTGTCAGTAGTCCCCAAACTGTGTGTGTATATATATATATATACATATATATATATATATATATTTTTTTTAATCCAACCTTCCAGGCAGCCTCTAGGTCAGCAAAACAATCGTGAATTGCATAATTTGTTTTAGTAGGTGAATGATTACAAACAATTAGTTGCCATGCTGAATTTTATTCTTCTTCATTAACTGCAATGATCCTTTCATAATATAGATGACGTTCTTAACCAGTCTACTGCCAATTTTGACAAATGCGTACAGTGTGTTCCTGTCCTAACAAAATATACACACTATTGTGTGTTACACAGAACGCTGACCTCGGTAGCCGCGCGACCCAGTGGAGGACGGGGGCCGTATCTGATGCCTCCTGGCACCTGGGCCTTCGGTCGGCAGACTAGAGCCAGAGCAGTACTCATTTCTCTGCAACACAGTCGCTTTGCTAAGGGTGGCAGCCATGCACGCTTCCACACTGTGAAGCACTGTGATCCTTTACTAGGGACTGTATTGTAATTATTGTTGGCCTATTGTATGCAGCCAGGAATTCTTAACAATCCATAACATGCAGTGGCTTCAGAGAGGTAGGGAACCACAGGTCCAAGGGATGGACGTAAAGACGAGAAGTTAAAGAGGAGACATGTATAAGAAAATGTTCCAGAAACTTACAAATGTGTTCAAGCAGTGGTGGGCTTCCCATGAAGTCTGTAAATATTGGCATGTGTCATTCTTCCTAGAGAGGACTCTGCTCATTTAACATGAGCTAAAGCTCCTGAAAGGAGTTTCCTGATGGAAAAAAGTTCTCTTTATGTGAATGGTCACGGAGCCGAACAGCACTTCATCCCTGTGAAAGACTGGGAGGATGCGCGGAGGTCAGGAGCTGGCCTTGTGATCTGGGGCTTGTTCAGACATCGGTGCACCCTTCAGCTTTCCCTGCAGGAGTCTGGGGTCAACCTAGTGAGAAAGAGAGCAGGGCTTGGCCCCTTGTAGCAGCCCTTCCTAGAAGATCAGTGTAAACAGGACGAGGGGAATTATAGCTAGTAATTCAGGCCATTGTGTTTAGGACAGAAATTACCTGCTTCACAGCCCATCAGGCTAGGGGTGAAATTCTAACTCTGCTACTTATTTCCCATGGCAGGGGGTGGGGTGGAATTTGAATAAAGACGAATGAGAGCTTAAGAATTGATGCTTTTGAACTGTGGTGTTGATAAAGACTCTTGAGAGCCCCTTGGACTGCAAGGAGATCCAACCAGTCCATCCTAAAGGAGATCAGTTCTGAGTGTTCATTGGAAGGGCTGAAACTCCAATACTTTGGCCACCTGATGCGAAGAGCTGACTCGTTTGAAAAGCCCCTGATGCTGGGAAAGATTGAGGGCAGGAGGAGAGGGGACGACAGAGGGTGAGATGGTTGGATGGCATCACCATCACGAGTTAATGGGCATGAGTTTGAGCAAGCTCTGGGACTTGGTGATGGACAGGGAGGCCTGGCGTGCTACAGTCCGTGGGGTCACAAAGAGTCAGACACAGCTGAGCGACTGAACAACAAAGTGGATGACAGCTTCTCTGAAAGTCGTTTTCTCGTTGGTGAAATGAGACTGATTGTAACTACCCAATAAGGATTTCATGTGACAACGTGTGTAAAGCCATAGTCTAGCAGATTCTGGACATGACAAATGTCTGTCGCGTCAGCGAATGAAGGAGAGAACTGAAACCCCGTGAAGAGCGAGAATCATTCCTCTGGCAACATGCAGAGAAGGCCCGAGAACTTGACTTTAGGCATCAAACCCCAGTTCTGAAGTCGGACTGCTTGGGCTTGGCTTCTGCCTCCGCCGGTTTGTTCCCAGCAACATTAGGCACGCTGCTTGAGTTCTTACTCTCGGTTTCCTCATCTCTGACTCAGGGCGCGAGCTGCGTCTGTTCCGTGCGACTGTGATGGAGGTTACATCGAGACAATGAATGTAGTATAGTAACCACTCAATAATATTAGCCATACGCATGTGCTTCACAGCGAGGCCAGAAAAGAGTGATCCAGGGCCACCTTGTAGTTGAAGAGCGTAATTTGGGAAAGTATTAGACTAACTCTCAACCTTTCTTTGTTTTGTAGTTAGCTACAGCATACAGATGCCTTTTGTGAGTTCCAGTTTGTCATTGTTTTTATGTTCACAATGCCCATTCTTTGAAATTTACATTAGGAAACTAATTTATGCAATTGAATATGTGAGACAGAAGTGTAGGTTGATTCTTTGGTAAATCATAATAATTTCTTTGTCATACGCATAGAAGGATATCCGTACTAACTGCTGAGATAATCTCATATTTAAAAACCAGCTCCAGGGACTTCCCTGACGGTTCAGTGGTTAAGACTCTGCACTTCCAACGATGGGGTGCAGATTCGATTCCTCATGGAGAGCTAAGATTCCATATGCTCTGTGGCCATAAAACTAAAATACTTAAATTTCAAAAAAAATAATGAAACAAGGAAATAAAGGAAACATCTTGAAAATAATAGGTAAGAAAAAATAAAACTGGCTCCAGAATGATTCACTTAACACCTCACATAAATTTCTGGAGTTTCCAGAAAAGGATAACTGGTCAACCCAGTGTAGAGTGGGTATTCAGTCTCATGGTTTGTTTATCAGAATTATAGCAGAATTAACAAGGATAAAAGTTAGAAAAGGGCAGCTAAATTTGAGGCACAAGAAAACCTGCCAATTCGTAGAATAACGCAGTCACAGAATGGGCAGCGCGGGCGGTGGGAGCGTTTTTCCTTTTCGCTTCTAAGCCGGGTCGAGGGACCGTAGAAGCTAAGATGAGTGACACGTCTTGGGGAACGGAACAGCTTCCCCCTTGAATGTGTTTAAAATCTATAATAATAGCATAATAATGTAAAGTGCATCTGGGCACGCCTCCGCCGCGGCTCTTGGCTGGCCCTGGGCCAGGACCGCCAGCCCGCTCCGAGCGCAGGTGATTGACGGCGCAGGCCCTTTCATCTGAGCACCGCGGTGTCTTTGCTCTGTACTTCCGCAGTGATGTTACCTTGATGTTCAAAACCCTTTTAAAAGCAGCCCAGGCTTTCCTTGCATCTTGACAAATCGTTGTCTGCCGGTAATGAAGGAAAAAGTAAACCTGGCTTCGTGGTCACTGTAAATATAAAGAAATACTTGCGAGGGGTTCTTGGTTTTTACAAATGGTTATGTACCTTGAGACTCCCTTACCCAAAAGTGATCTGGCCACCTTCCCTTATTTCTCTTGCATACATCCACATGCTGCTTTTCAAAAGCATCAAGCAAGTGGAGTTTCTGAGGACCATTTGATATTTGAGGACAGAATTTACAATTTTTACACGACATCCTTTCTTCCGGGATATTTCTGCTTTATGCTCTAACTGCCACTGTTTAAAAAGCAATACTTTGTTATCTACCCATTTTGCCTATCCTGTTAATAGTAATGATGCCTTTTATTCACATGTACTTTTCATACACTTCCTCATCCGAGGTCTGAAGCAGGCGTGTGAGGTCAGCAAGGTGGATTCTCGTTATTATTCTACTTAACACGTGAGGAAACTGAGGCTCGGGATGGCTTTCGATGCTCCTGCTCACTCAGCAGTGGATCAAGTCCTTAAATCCTGTTCCACTCACTCAAAATAAGCAGCTCTACCACTGTTAGCACAGGGTGTTTCAGAAGGGAATCTCGACTTTGTCAATGAATATTTAGCATCCAGAGCAAAGGTGCCAGCATTCACAGCAACCTGTCAGAGGTCCTCGATATGTTTGGGCGCCACATTTTAAGGAGAACACTGGCAGACTAAAAGCCGTGAAGAGGGTCAAAATGCTAGAATGATGGGGAATCTGGAAACTATCAGAAATGAACAAAGGATTTTCAAGTCTGGAGAAAGGAGGGTACAGAGACACAGCTGACGTCTCCGAGTGGTTTATGGGCTACCTGGCGAAAGAGGAATGAGATTTGCTCTTTGCAATCTCAGGCAGCGGAAGTAGGACCACGGGATGGAAATCACACAGAGGGAGATTTATGCTCAATATAAGGGGAAACTTGCTAACATCTAGCAGTGTCCGAAAATGGGAGAGACTAGCTCACCGTCACCGGGAAGTGTTCTCCCTAGACTGACGTGAAGATTATATGACCTTATGGGTGCTGTATCTCAGCAGTAATGTAGTTTTATCACGACCCTCCTAAGGGCTCAGAGAAGAGTTTCCTTACCAGCTAGAAACAAGAGGGGTTTGTGGCCTTTTCCACCCTGATTTTAGAAAGTTGTGTACATAACAATTCCTGTTTCACATACCACTGGGTCCTGGGAAAATCTGTTCAGTTGGTGGGGAAAGGCACCTTAGTTAAAACGAATAAGCAAAACTTTTCTAAGATAAGAATTGAAGCAGACACGGGGGAGTGTGCAGTGATGTGTGTGTGCATATATTTTAACTCTTTTAGGATGGGTGGCTGTGGTTTTCCTCTTTGCATTTGAGTTGTTCCTTTCCCTGCTTTTTGGTCCAGCCCTTTTAGAACACAGCCTATGAAACTGAAAGAAATAAGGGGGAAAGTCACTTGACTTAGGTGGCTTCAATTTAATAGGGAAAGGGGCAGGGCATTAAAACCGAGAGTGGCTAAAACAAGTTTGTGACAAAGCAGATTTTCCAAGAGAGACACCTAACTCGGATCCAGAGTCTCCATTCTGGGTCTAGTTCAGTGGCTCATTGCTTCATCATTATGCCTTTGGGTTTAATTTGCCTCTGAAGTGGAAGTGTTCTAGGAATTTAATTTTCAACTTTTAAACTTTATGGTTCTAATTCTCTCAATTTTATCCCTCTCATTTTCCACATTTTGCATAGGAAATGAAGAAGGCTCTCAATTATAACAAATACCATTTATTCTTTAAATTATTCAAAAACATTTATTAAATGAAACACTGCTTTAGAAATACGAAAAGTTTGCTTCAATATATATATGATTTTAACAGTGAAAGGAAAACAGTCCATCAGTACATTTAATAGTTAAAGTGAAAGTGAGGTGCTCTTTGGCAAGGTATTTGGAATAAATACAGTGCAATTCCTCTGGAGAATGGCTTGCTGTTACTTAAGATTTGGAACAGCAACATGTCAAACCATGCCTCACATCATCAGTTCAGTTCAGTTCAGTTCAGTCACTCAGTCATGTCTGACTCTTTGCAACCCCATGGACTGCAGCATGCCAGGCCTCCCTGTCCATCACCAACTCCTGGAGTTCACCCAAACTCATGTCCATTGAGTCGGTGATGCCATCCAGCCATCCCATCCTCTGTCATCCCCATCTCCTCCTGCCTTCAGTCTTTCCCAGCATCAGAGTCTTTTCCAACAAGTCAGTTCTTCCCATCAGGTGACCAGCTTCAGCATCAGTCCTTCCAGTGAATATTCAGGACTGATGTCCTTTAGGATGGACTGGGTTGGATCTCCTTGCAGTCCAAGGGACTCTCAAGCGTCTTCTCCAACACCACAGTTCAAAAGCATCAATTCTTCCTCAAATCATACAGCCCCAAATAAACACTTGGTATAATAAATCTTTTCAGCCTGAGCATGACGAAAGCCTTCAACTGCCGATCCCAAGCAGGAGCCTCTCCTCCCGGAATAACCACACGGCTCTCTTCTTCCCACAGGTTCCAGAGGGGCGACTACCACATCGACGTGTGCATCAACGACTACCTGGACGTCTTCTGTCCTCACTATGAGGACTCTGTCCCGGAAGACAAGACGGAGCGCTACGTCCTCTACATGGTGAACTTTGATGGCTACAGTGCCTGCGACCACACATCCAAAGGGTTCAAGAGATGGGAGTGCAACCGGCCTCACTCTCCAAATGGACCGCTCAAGTTCTCTGAAAAGTTCCAGCTCTTCACACCCTTTTCTCTAGGATTCGAATTCAGACCAGGCCGGGAATACTTCTACATCTGTGAGTACACAGCGATGTTTTTGTGTGTGTTAGGGGGCCAGCTACAAGAAGCCAGACTAATTTTTTTTCTTTAGCCATGTTTCAGAGAATTGCAGAGAGCTGGACTCTGCCTTACGGATGTCTCCTTGTAAATGCCTACACCAGGATCCCTTGATACATTAGCTGGAAATTGGGAGCACAAATTAGATTAAAGACACAGCGCCTCTCCTTGTATGAAACTGCGTGTCAGCCTGTTCAGTGAACCACTGCTGACTTGTGTTTCTTTTAAATGAAAATTGCTAGGACTTCCCCAAAGCTCAGGAAAAGAAAAAGAGATTCCTGAAAGAAAAATTAAAGGAAATAATTAAATTTACATAGCTTGAAGTCATCGGAGTTTTTATTCAGGTGTCAGCAATATCCTTTCAATCACCCACACGTTCAGGGAGGAAGCCAAAGCTTCTGCACATGTCGGTATGCTGACGATAAATACGCTGTTTGCACCAAGGAGAAAAGACAGTTATCAAGAGCAGCTGTGTCTTTAAACAGGAAAGAGCGTGAAGGAGTATCTAGAAAGGGTTCCCAGGGAGCTGGTGGAAGTGAGTTTCCCACCTGTGAGTGTTGAGAGACTGTCCTGAGAGAGCTCTAAAACTTGCCCCGCAGACCTGTGTTAATCGTCGTGTCCGCCCTCCCACACACCGCTGCGTTTTCAGGCTTCGCGCTGGTCATGGTGACGCTTCTCAAGCTTCACTGTGCACAGGCCACCTTGGGATCTTGCTGTCAGGCAGATTCTGATTCAGGGGGTCTTTGGTGGGTCCCGTGACGTGGTGTTTGGAAAGCTTCCGGTGAAGCTGCCCTGGCCCAAGGACCTTTGAGTTAGCAGGGTTGGAGGAATGCCTAAGGCAGGCATCTTGCTGCGCGCCTGGACTTGCCTTTAACTAGTATCAGACGTTTAGTGCAACTCGCTCAGTCGTGTCCAGCACTTCGGGACCCCGTGGACTGTACAGTCCGTGGCGTTCTCCAGGCTGGAATACCGCAGTAGCTAGAGATTCCCTTCTCCAGGGGATCTTCCCAACCCAGGGATTGAACCCAGGTCTCCCGCACTGCAGGCAGATCAGCTATTTAAGCTCTCTGGGATTTCCCAAGTGTTCTGTCGGCTGAAGATAATAAATGTTTAGGGTTCTTTGGTCTAAAGGACGTGTGCTGACCAGCTTTATCATGGCTCAGAAATTTGGTGATGAGGGCGTGGGGTGCAAAATGAAAAGACGCTCTCTGACCTCAAAGAGCAACCGTCTCACGGGGGAGCAGACGGTAGGCCGGCGGGTAAGCCGGCAGTGAGAGTGGAAATGGACAGCGCTGATGAGTGCCCGGAGCCGTGGGAACCGGGGCGGCGGGACCTCACCTGCTTGGAATGATCAGGAAGTGCTGAGCCAGGCAGGGCTCCCCGCGTGCTGAGCTGCCTGTCACTGCAGACAAGATAAAGAACAAGATGTTCCTGGTTTTCTGACTCACTGCTTCAACCCCAGGGTCCTCCCCCACAACCAGCGCCTCACCCACACTTTTCAAGTCTACAAGGATTTCTAGCTCCTCTTCTTCTCCAGAAAACAGTTTTCTAATAAGCCGGATTTTCCCCTCACAAGGGCACTCTCACTTATATTGGAGTTGAATTTAAAGAGGAAATTGAACAGTACCAGTTTTATTATTTCAGTGCATGCTTCAGTCGTTAGTCATGAGAAAACATGTAAAAATCTTGATCGTTATCTCACATTCAACCCATAATATAAGAAAAAGAATATTGAGTCCCACAGATGGAGGAAACGCTAGCCCACAGTGGATCCACACGTTCTCAGGCCGTGGGTTCTTGCCTCTTGCTGATTTTTTTACTTTGTGAAAGAATCTCATTCAGCAAATGAGAAAGAGGAAAAAGGAAGACTTCAGTTGTGGGACAGCAACTCATTAATCGCCCCACTCTAAAATATCATGCGGATGCAAAAGGGAGCTAATGCCAGTTTCAAAACTTTCACATGGTGGCTTAGACGAGCCAACAACTGCAAAAGCAAAAAGCAAAAATGAGTAGTGAATGCTAAGATGGGAGGCATACTCAACAGCTAAATGGTTGATTGCATGATTATTAGAAATCACAGAATCCACTGAGGTTCATAAGCAAGATGTTATTATTCAAATACACCCATGGTGCTTATGACTGGTTTTTCCTCATTTGTGGTTAAATTCAATATTTCACTAAAAATCATTATGTGTCTTCTATAATATTCATTTAACAGAGTCATTTAACTGTCAAGGGCTCCTGTCAAAGTAATTGTTCAAAATGCTTCAAACTATCAAGAGCTTCTTTGCTGTTCGGCTGAGTTTAACCTGAATTACTTTTTTTTTTTAATGAAAGGTAAAATAGCACAAAATTAGCAGCAAAAAGATGTTCATTTACAAGAGGTGCAGTGGCCTGGTCGCTGGTTAAATTGAATTTTCAACCAGGTTTTAGAACCATAAGTGCTTCCTTCCCTGTCTTTTTAGTAGGAGAGGTTTTCCTCTCTTCCTTTCACTGCTGAGAGTGGATGTCTTGCAAATGTTTCATATACTGTGGTCGTAATTAAGCTGAAGGATTCTTAGGGGAGGGTAGGTTCTCGGTTGAATTTTTCTCTCTCCTAATACGCGTGGCACGAACACGATGATTGGGAAACGGCTCTTTTCACACTTATTACCTTACAAGGGGCTCTAACTGCTGATCTCAGGAGCCGGTCTGACTGCCCACTTGTCATTTTTATAAAATGTCCTTACTAGGCCGGGGGCATATTTCAGCTCCTCAAGGCCTGAAAATCCCTTCCAAGTTTTCCAGAAGAAAAATGCAAGCTATACAGCGTTCTGGCAGTCACGCTGCGGGATGCTGGAGGAAGGCTCACGCTCAGTGGCACGTGCAGAGGCCCGAGATTCAGGTCCGGTTTGGACTGGGGCGGGGGCAGGGGAGAGGACCATTTCATAACAGGAAATCCACCACACGACTTCGATTCGGGACACAAATCGGAGCGTTCTTATCAAGTTCTGCTTTATTTCCTCCTTAATTTCTCTAAGTTATACAAAATTAAGAAAATACTGTAGTTGGAGATACCTCAGGGAGTTTCCTATTTAAAAATAAAAATATCCTTCACGGGTCTAGATCCTTTATTTGTCCCAAGAATGACTGTCCCACGGCTTCCTTTCCGTGGGAATGGGGCAGTCTACACTAGGTTGTTGGAATCGCCGATAACTGGTCAGGTAAACCAAGCCTGTCTTCTCAGTTGGACAATTACTATTTTTAATCTACAGGTGGGATTTCGGTAAGAGTTTGACACACTAGAATAGAGAAGGTCAGTGTTTTTTCTATCAGTTTATCTATAGATTTGCAGAACTGCCGTTGATAGATGATGGCCATAGTCTTTTATATAGACTTCCTAAGCCAAAGAGTTATTTTAGAAACTTCAAAAACACTCCCTTTAGAAATGATTCTCATAAGCATTAACCAGGAGGACATGTTTGAAAGAAGTTTTGTGTGGCTATTTTTCAATCAGACCAGGCAAAGGGGAATAAATAAGGGCACTGGAGGTTATTTTCATAAGTCAATACAACCGCTGAGTTTGAATGTCCTCTTTGATAAAGTGAGGAAAACTAAGTACTGAATCCTTATCTTGACCTAACGAGGCATATGATCTTGGGTAAATCATCTAATCTCTCTGGATTTTTAATTCCACATCTATAAAATAATGAGGCTGTGATACATGATTTAAACTTCCTTCAGTTTAGTTCAGTCGCTCAGTCATGTCCAACTCTTTGTGACCCCATGGACCGCAGCACGCCAGGCCTCCCTGTCTATCACCAACTCCCAGAGTTTACTCAAATTCACGTCCACTGAATTGGTGATGCCATCCAGCCATCTCATCCTCTGTCATCCCCTTCTCCTCCCACCTTCAATCTTTTCCTGGAATCAGGGTCTTTTCCAGTGAGTCAGTTCTTTGCATCAGGTGGCCAAAGTATTGGAGTTTCAGCTTCAGCATCAGTCCTTCCAATGATCCGCTAGGACTGATCTCCTTTAGGGTGGACTGGTTGGATCTCCTTGCAGTCCAGGGACTCTCAAGAGTCTCCTCCAACACCACAGTTGAAAAGCATCAATTCTTTGGCGCTCAGCTTTCTTTATACTCCAACTCTCATATCCATCCATGACTACTGAAAAAACCATCGCTTTGAGTAGACGGAACTTTGTTGGCAAAGTAATGTCTTTGTTTTTAATATGCTGTCTAAGTTGGCCATAACTTTTCTTCAAGGAGCAAGCATATTTTAATTTCATGGCTGCAGTTAGCATCTGAAGTGATTTTGGAGCACCCCCCGGCCAAATAAAGTCAGTCACTGTTTCCACTGTTTCCCCATCTATTTCCCATGAAGTGATGGGACCTGATGCCATGATCTTCGTTTTCTGAATGTTGAGTTTTAAGCCAGGTTTTTCACTCTCCTCTTTCACTTTCATCAGGAGGCTTGATGAAAACTTCCTTGGAGCATTAATATATCATAGGGTCCATGTACTAGGGTGGACTTAACATTGGTAAAATGGCCTAGCACAAAGCCTTACTTAGTAGATGTTCAGTAAATACTAGTGAAAGAGTTATTTTTAGGGGAAAGGAGTGGAACCGCATAGTAGAATTACTGAACTAGCTCTACCTCAGCCACCTGGTCCAAGCCCCTTGGTGTGTGATCTTGACTAGTGTGGCAGGCTCCTGTCTGTTTACACCACACACACACACACCTGCCACATCACTGCACTATCATACACACACACAAACACCACATCACTGCACTGGTACACACACACACACGCCACATCACTGCACTGGTACACACACACACACGCATGCCACATCACTATATTATACACACACACGCACGCCACATCACTGCACTATTATACACACACACACACACGCACGCCACATCACTGCACTATTATACACACACACACACATACACACACACACACACGCACGCGCGCGCCGCATCACTGCACTGTTAAAGCGCTCAGTGCCTTCCTGTCTGACCAAGACCAAGTCCAAAGTCCCAACCTGGCGCCGAGCTCCTGCGAGGTGCGTCGTCTCCGCACAGTGGCGCTGGGCCTCCTCCCGCCGCCGCGCTCCTCTTCCCTGTCCAGCGCCCCGGCCTCAGGGTTGGGGGCCTCTGTGCCCTCCTGCCGGAGGCTCCCGTCCGCCCGGGCAGCCACCTCCCTTGCTCTCACTTACTTTGCTGTTGCGCCTCAGTCGCTCAGTCATGTCCGACTCTGTGTGACCCGTGGACTGGAGCCCACCAGCCTCCTCGGCCCATGGGACTCTCCAGGCAAGAATACTGGAGAGGGTTGCCCTTTCCTCCTCCAGGGCATCTTCCCAGCCCGGGAATCAAACCCGCGTCTCTTGCACTGCAGGCAGATTCTTTACCAGCTGAGCTGTGAGGGAAGTCAGTGAGAGACCCACAATAAGGAAAGCAGATACCACGCTTTAAAAATGGTACTAAAAAGGCAGAGAATTCCAGCATTTGCCATCTCTAAGGTACAGCTGATCTCCTTCAGAAGAAGATAGTGCAGGAAAGACTGTATAGTCGAAGCAGTCAGATGGAAGCCAGAGTTCCTGAGACATCATTAGGCAGCACTCTTCCTAAGCTTCTGGGCAAGTAAACTTGAATACACCTGATGCTTTAGTTTTACCCCTTTATAACTGATTCGGTGATAGAAGTATGGAGCTCATCATTTGCCAGAAGTATGGAAAATCTCATCGATGAAAAGAGCTTTCATGGAGCTGAAGCTGTCTGCGCTGGTCTTTTTGGTGTGTATATATATATATATATTTAATTAGAAAGAAAATCATGAGGAGCATTTATGTTATGATGAGAATCCGTCTTAAATCCATACTTGAATGCATGTGGTTCACTGCTAGCTCTCTGCTTTATGTTCTTTAATTAAAAGTTTATAGTCTTAAGCCGTGAAGTAATTTTAATATGTACTATACAGCTTTTTTAAACTGACCAAAAAGAAAAGGAACCTAAATTCTGAAGAGATATCTTACTGAGATGATCAAGATAAGTTTCAGAAGTCATTTGATTGTATCAGATAGTTACAGACTGTCCTTTACGAGGTGTAGCAGTAGGGAAAGCGCTTACTTGCCAACTGGAAATGCTCCAGAGGCTTGTTTACAGGTGAGCTGTTTCTTCCACAAGTGTTTCCAAAATCAGGCAAGCTCTCCATAATGTGGGAAATCTGTTGAACCATAATATTGATTCAAACCTGTACATTTTAAGTCAAAAATAGTAGAAAGCAGCACATGGAAGTGTTGATTATTGTTTAACAAATAAATACTGCAACAGTAAACCAAATGGAACCAAAAAGCAATTAAATTTTGTCTTAGATGCTATTGTTTGAAGAAAAGGAGATAAATTAGAAGCGTTAGGTTTCGCTACAGCCGCTGCAGCAGTTCCCTAGTTTCTTAGTAAGTTGTTTTGTTCGTATGCTGGGGATTATATCAAAACAGAGGAGATACATTACATCAAAGGAGAGGGTGGATCATGGCTTAAAGAACAGAATAGCATAGACTCCTGTGAATGTACCCTTGGGCTCAAATCCCTTTTCGACATTCTTAATTGCTATGCAACTTTGGGTAACTTAACCTCACCAAGCCTCGCTTTCCTCATCTGTAAAATGGGTATATAATAATAGTTTATTATCATAGTCAATCTTACTTCCAAGGTTCAATTAAAACAAATTTTTTAAAGACAAGTTGACTACCAAAAGGATGACTTTAATCAATGTCCATCAAATTTTGCACCCTTTGAAAAGTTACAGCAAGCTGAATAGCCCTGTTTGACATTTTAGTTTAGTAAAAGAAAACTCACAAATACCTTGTAAAAATTCACATTTTAAGTCCATGCACTGTAGTATGAAGAAATACTATGCCAGGATTACATATGCCTAAGGAAGTCTTCATCCCTTTTCAGAGGTCTGGTTTTTCCGCAGCTTACTTTAGTAATCTACATTAAGAATTATTCTGGTCTTGACAGTTCACGTGGATATGCCTTTTTTTCGAGTTGTTCTCATTGAAACAGAAGAGTGTCAAAATGGCGCATTTATCAAAGCAGGAGGTAGCCTTTTCTCGTCTTCCCTGGTCTTTTGGTCTTGCATGGGGGGTGACCTGTGAGTACGATGTACTTTCTTCAAATGAACAGCTCAGTCCTTGCTTCAGTGTTAGTGTGTGTCTCTGTGCGCTTTTGCTTTTACTATTGAAAAGTGTTTTTGATTGCCGGTCTTATTTTAGCATTAAAGTTTCTAGCACATACTTCAGCTGAGATTCAAGGGTCTTAGGACAAAATTTCCAGGACTGTGGTCAAATACTAATTCATCTCCTGAATTTTTTTTTAATTTTGTAGACTCGGATAATGGCGTTCATGAGGCATATTTATTTTAACAGGGAAGCAAGTTAAGGGTAGTGTCAGGGAATTGACAAATTTTAATATTTTCTAAAGTGGAAGATAATGAATATGGCACAGACATCAAATAGTAATTGCTCAGATACCGAATATATCTTAGTTGCTAAAATTCAGGTTTTTTCTTAGATTTTAAAAAAATTTTAATGTACAAATGAAACAGTTTTCCCCCACTTAGACACTAGAAGTTTGTCTGGGATTATATCGGATTTCTGTCTGAAGACAGTCATTATATTCCCTTTGTGTGCTTCCAGAGGTCTTCGGTGAACTTGCAAGAATGCACCTTTTTATTTAAGGAATGAGTTTAGAGAACTGGATGTCCCTAGCCATCTTTTAGGAAAGCGTGAATGGCTTTCAAGGGCTCTTAAATGAAGGTTAAATAAAGAACCTAAAACAGGATATTTAGGGACTTCCAGATATTCTGCTGATTTAATTGTAAGTTTCTCTTATGAAGATGGTAGTTTGCTGCTGGGTTAGCCTTCTGAACAAGCAAGAATGCTGAGTGTCCCCTCACACGTGGCTGGAGCGTGGCACCTCCCCCGGCCTGTTTCTCCTGATCTGAGTGCAGGAGGCAATGAATAGCAACAAAGGATATTTAACAGCACTTTACTATTTTTAAAATTCTTGGCAGTGTCATTTGATTAAGTGGGGAGAATTTTAAAAAGAAACGTGTGCCCTATTAAATGACTGAAGGATGAGATCCCGTTAAAGAGAATCAGAGAAATTGGTGCTGGTTTGGTGAAAAAAGGAAACTGGGGCAGACATCACTGCTTAATAGATTTTGACTTTGGGACCGTTCTTAAAGTTCGCAGAGGGAGCCTTAAAAGCTCTTGAATAATTGGGGCTTGATGGCAATTCACGGGATCAGCCATAAGAAGCAGGAGACTCATAAGAATTCTTCTCATTGCTTGAATTTTTTAGACTGTGACACTCAGATAAGAAGCTCAAAAATAAAATAATTTGTGTTTCTTTTAAGAACTTGAAATGCTACATTACGACATAGAGCCGGGGGCAGGGCTGGGGTGGCGGGTGGCGACGGGGTGGGTACATGTCGAATTCTAACCTCCTAAAGGGGAGGAAGGAATTATGTCACCTTTGCATCCTTTTTCCCCACTGAGACTAAATGCTGATGTGGAAATGGAGAAAGGATTATTCTTTCTAATCCCTAAATGTCAGAAGTGGCCGCCTCTCCGAGAAATGACGCACCTGATTAATTGTGTAATTTCACAGGGAAGCACTAACTCTCAGCCTTATAAACATGTAATGTACTAATTTGGTTTCCGAGTTAACTGAAAACAGTTTAATGAGCTGCTGTATCGTGTGTATGCGCCGTGTTACGCAGAGCAGACACCGGGAGAAGTGGGAAGGATGCGCCAGTGACACTCGGAATAACAGTGTTTACACCCCACTGACTTTGGGTTGTCAGCATGCTATCCTGTGTTTCCCTTAGTAACTTATTAAGGCAGCTGAACTCCAGCGCGCTGGTGTCTAAGTGTCATTTGTTGTAAATTACACAAGCATGCACACACCAAACGCATAGTCAATCTTCAGGGGAAAAAAAAAGCATTTCCTCCTATAGACGGCAAAAATATTCTCCATGAGACAGGCACACAGAGTGAAAGGTGACCCTCAACGTGGGGCGTGCTGGAAGAACAGTATTCTGGCCTTCCGTTCAGAAGAAATACTATTTCTGCAGACTTTCCCACTCACCCATTCGTGCTCTATTTTAACAGAATGGTCGTGTAACTCTTGGTTTGAAAGTTGTCAGACAGCCTCACAGCAGGCTTATATTATCTACAGAGTTCTTTATGAGGAAATATAAATCACCACAAATGAGACTTTTCACAGCCAGAGATATGCAGAGATTTGTGTTAGTGCTTTGCTGGCTTGCTGAAAAATATCTCTAGGCTGCAAAGCTCTCCCACAGCTCATCCCCTGCTCTCTACCCTTTTGGGAAGCAATTCTCAAAACTTGAGATTTATGGTCCAGAGAGCTGAGGGTGGCTATAAAGTTTTCTATTTTCTCTTTTCTTTAATATTAATGCGGAGAGCAAGGCATTATCATTCATTATTTTAGTTCATGAGTATCCTGTGGGCTTGAAATATGGTTTCTGAGGATATGGCTTACCTCTGTGTGATGGGGGAGATATGTGGACTTTGGCAACGACTTCTTTTCCATCAGATATTTTTAGACAGGTGGTAGAAAGTCTGCTTTAGGAACAGAACTTTACTATATGGGCTGTATCCAGGATTAGTTTTAAAATGTGAAGCTTTACAAAATATTAATTCATTTGGAGCCCCAAAAGTTAAAAGTCGTGAGTTGGAGAACAGCCAGCCAGTCTCTTATTGTTAGGAATTGGAATTTCAGTATCTAGTATCTTTTCATTGTACTGTTTTCAGAGACGTGCAATATTTCCTACTAGTTTTTATCTACATTAAGGTTAGGTAAGTTTTAGTTTATAATTAGCACTCCTTTTTGCACCCAGATCTTTAAACACAGTATTTCTGAGTCATTAAGAAAGAATATATATAATGTTTTTCGTTTAAATCTGCCCAGATTATAGTAGCTCTAATATCTGCTTTCTAAGGGAAATTCTTTTTTTTCCCCACACTTTTTAACATTTTTTTCAGTCGGTTTTCTTCGTAAATACATGATCACAGGCTCTAAGACTCGAGTTGACGACGTTTCCCTGTATGTCTTCCTGATCTGTTTCAGTGAGTCCTCAGTCTTCAGTTCAGACCACCTTGCTTTATAGTAGGCCTTACTTCAGGGCTTCCCTTGTAGCTCCGTTAGTAGAGAATCCACCTGCAACACAGGAGACCCGGGTTGGATCCCCAAGTTGAGAAGACCCCCTGGAGAAGGCAATGGCAACCCACTCCAGTGTTCTTGCCTGAGAATCCCACGGACAGAGGAGCCTGGCGGGGTACAGTCCATGGGGTCGCAAGAGTCAGACACGGCTTATCTACTTAGATTTATGTTTAAGGAACAAGTCTAAACAAGGAGTATAAAATGGAGGACAAACATATAACTCGGTGATTTGTTTAACTTTAAATAGATTGCTTAAAGGTCCTGCTGTATACACTGGGAATAGTTCAGTTTGGTCAATTTTGAGACCATGTAATGAATATTGTAATGAGTTAAAGTTTAGAGACTTTTTTTTTTTTCATTAAAAAAAGAGAAGATTGTTCAAGAGGAAGATGCATGTGGAGTGTGGATTTGACAGGCCGGATGGAGTTCAGGTCTCAGGGCTGCGATACTATCCAACTTCAGTGACCCACCTGCACGGGGGGGTAGGGGCATGAAAAGCAGCCTTTTGCTAAAGACTTACTCAGACATGGACTGATAACTGCTCCCCTAAAACTTGTGATAATCGTGGTGACAGTGACTTGGCATTTATTGCAAGTTTGCTGTATGCCAGGCACTGTACCAAACACTGTACTTGTCTTAAGTCATTGAATTCTCATCTATAAAGTGGGTACTATTATCCCCATTTGACAGGTGAGGAGATGGAGGCTGAGAGTGGTTAAGTAACTTGCCTGAGGTCATGTAGTCAGCAGTGAAGTCAGGATTCAAACCCATGCAGTTTGACTTCATGTCTAAGCTCGTTACTCACGTCATGAGAAATGCTTTCAAAGAAGTGAGAAAGAGGCAGGTTTGAAGCGCCCTTGGCAAGTCATCATGTATGTGCCATCTGCACCCTGAAACTCGAGGCAGGCTCAGCTCTAAAAATGGCATATGTCATACACAGCGAGGGACGGGATCCCTGAGTCACATGCTAGGAGGTTTACGGTTTGTAAAACAAGGTAGAGCGTTACTGAAAATGATGACATAATAAGATGTCACTCAGTCTCCCTTCTTCCATTGGAATGAAGACACCGCATGATTCGCAAGACTGTTGAAAGTTCCTCATCTCTTTGGTACCCTGAATCATTTCTTCAGAGGAGGGAATCTGATTAACAGAATCGATAGTGCAGTGTGGCGCTGGTGGACGATACAGAGCCACCGCCTCAACGGGCAGCTTGTCAGCAGGTCATGGGGGACCGCCTGTTGCCTTTGCTTGTCCTTAAGCTGCACAGCGGCTGCAATGACTGTTTCCATTTTTTGAGTTGTGTCTGCTGTTGGTATCGTTGTTATTTAAAATGCACGGACAAGGCAATGGCACCCCACTCCAGCACTCTTGCCTGGAAAATCCCACGGATGGAGGAGCCTGGTGGGCTGCAGTCCATGAGGTCGCTAAGAGTGGGACACGACTGAGCGACTTCCCTTTCACTTTTCATTTTCATGCGTTGGAGAAGGAAATGGCAACCCACTCCAGTGTTTGCCTGGAGAATCCCAGGGATGGGGGAGCCTGGTGGGCTGCCGTTTGTGGGGTCTCACAGAGTCGGACACGACTGAAGCGATGCAGCAGCAGCAGAGCCTTTCGCAGACTTGGTTATCACACGTTTTTGCAGATTCAAGAAAAAGGAGCAGAGATTCTCTAAGAAGAAGGGCCGCCTGGAGGACTTGCAGTGCTTGGGATCTGTAGCAGGAGGTTCGGGAATTGCTGCAGGCAGGGGCTGCCCCAGACTTTACACAGAAGGTGCCCCGGCTCTGATTCTCAGCGGCGGTCGTCAGAGCCGGGGTGGGCAGCCCGCAGACCTCCAGAGAACAGGCTTCTGGCAGCCCGTGGGATTTCCTCCCTGACCTGCCTCCGGCTCCTGATAAGGGAATCAGGACAGCAGAGACTCTGGGATCAGTGACAAGACGGGGCTCACTGGCATGGAAGATATTTGGAAAATAAAACTGGATAGGTTGAGCCAGATTATGGAGGGCCATTATGTCTGATCTGAAGAATTTGGAACTTACCTAGCAGGCAAAGTTTCTTTCAGAATCTGTGCGTTTTCCCTGCTTCTGAAGGGAAAAGTCACTTGGGCCTTATCATGTAACCACACTGAAATAATAAATCATGCAGGCTGGTTGTCTGGTATCAGCCAGCAGGCAGTGCACACTCATCCGTCCCACGTGTTTCCGTGTGTGTTGTCTCATCCGTATCTCATCTCCGCTATGTGTTTGGCGCTGGCATTACCCCCATTTTACAGATGAGGAAACCAAAGACCCAGAGGTCACACAACTTGACTAGAATCGCACCGTCCTGGTGCAGTGACGGCCAGCGATGAGCGTCCCAGCTCCAACGTTCATGCTCATAGCTCTTCTCCGTGAGTGGCAAGTAACGTTTGGAAGCTTATTCCATAAACAGTAGCAATGCTTATGAAAAAACTATTCCCATCTCTGTTGTTTCTGTATGGTCTTCAGCTTGTTTGCTATAGCTGCAGGGTTTTAGGTTGGTTTTTTTTTTTTTCTTTACCTAGGGTTTAAAAAATTTTTTTTCAATTAAAAATTTTTAAATTTAAAAATTAAAAAAAATTTTTTTTTTAAACCCACTCTAGTTGCTGAGCGCCGGGGCTGATCCCCAGTTGCGGCGCACAGCTCCCGGTTGCAGTGGCCTCTTCTTGCCGAGCAGGCTCCGGGACCCGTGGGTTCTGGTAGCTCCAGTGCGTGGGCTCTGTAGTTGCCGCTTATGGGCTCTAAACACAGCTTAATAGGTGTGGTGCATGGGCTTTGTTGCCCTGTAACAAGGGGGGCCCCTCCACACCAGGGCTTGAACCTGTCTCCTTTTATCAGCAGGCAGATTCTTTACCCACTGAGCCACTGGGGAAACCCTGCATAAGCTTTCATGATGATTTTGTTAAGTGAAACCACTAAATCAGTAACATTTTCTGGATTCCTCATTTTACCAAATAGCTGACTTTCTGGCCTTCTGATATGAGGTGTTAGTTTATTAGTGAAGTCCGCTTTAGAAGATGTATCGTAGCTCTTTCCTAAAATATGTATATTAAAAATGCTCTACAAGTCCGTTTGTCCAGCTTTGGCTTGAGCCGTCAGTCCTTGCAGGTCGTTAAACTTGCAGACATCTCCAGGGCTCCAGAAGGGTGTGTTTCGGGGCTCCATGCTCTGTTCTCGTTAGTCCGCCCCTCAGCACTCGCCGCGCTCTGCTTCCCCATCAGGCGGGCCGGAGGGCACCGTGGGGGCACAATGGACAGTGCACGAGATCTCCATCTTCCAGGAGCTCACAGTCCAACACGAGAAACGTATATCCATGGAAATGATAGCAAAAAAAAAGAGAAAAAATTACGAGATTGACACTGTCCATAAAGAGAGAGAGAGAGAAGACTTCGTGCAAAGGAAGACGGTAAAGACGGGACCTGCAGTTCTGACAAGGTGGAATTCGGGTCTCACGGCTTAAGTACTGTCCTAAGTTGAGTCACCCACCTGTGTGAGGGGTACAAATGCAGGCTCTGGGAACCCATGCCAGAAAGTCTGACTCATTCAAGTTTATGAGGTCGCAGTAGGAGATTTCATTTGCAATACGTGCTCCAGAAATTTCCCCTGAAGGTGATATTTGTGTCATACTTAGGGAACACAGGCTTAAAGTGAGAGTAGGTCGGTCTGAATTCGAGACATAGAAGAAGGAGGTATTGGAGGATTTGAGTGAAGGAAGCCGCAGCATCAGTGTTGAGAAAAGGCAGTCTTTGTTATATGAGTGTTTGTTTAAACCAGGGAACTCAGACCACGCTAGCCCTGGTCTAAGATCAAGACTAAGATAAACTAACATTCTGGGAGTAAGGCTCACTCACCGGGGTCATAACAAATTTTTCCTTCTGTCTTACAAAGCAAGCTGTCTCATTTGCTTCATCCATAAACAAGATACAGTTTCAACCAGGCTGATGCAAACAAAAACCAGGTAACCCTTTGGGGTTTTTTTTGTATTTCTTACACAATTATAAAAATTTTTGTTATAAAATGTGTTCCTGCTGCAAGGTGGTAAGCTTTGTAAAGTGAGGATAAGAAACATAAAGTCATATAAAAATAGGAAAGAGGCGTGATATCCAGTGATAAGAAATATTCATTTGGGACCAACAGTTTAGAAGAAAATTGTGTGCCTGGGGAGGAACGAAAGAATAGTGAGCAGTTTTGCAATTTTCTATGGATATAACGTGAGGTTTTTGGAAGGTACATTGAAGAAGTGAGTGCCCATTGTCTGTGGCCTTTCCTGCTTGTCAATTTATGTTTTCTTCTCTTGGATGTTCAATTAGAGTCTGATGAAAAAAGAGTATATCTAAATGGAGTTGTGATTCGGTGTTGATGAAAGGTCAGCTGTGCTGTGTGTTTAATCACTGTTTACCACGTACATATTGAGATGGCAGTTTTTTTACCTTTTCGGCTGCAGTGGGCAGCACGAAGGGGCCTTAATTCCCCAGCCAGGGGTGGAACCGTGTCCATTGCGCTGGAAGCGCAGGCTTAACCACCGGCTGCCAGGGACGGCCCAGCAACATTTTTTAGCTGTATAATATATTCTGACTCTTAGAAAGTAAGACCATTATTTAGTAGGTTCCTTTAAAACATATTATTAAGTGTAGAAAAGCAGATGAAAATGAGGAGATCTGGGTCTTGAGTCCATCGCTTCTTAGGTGTGTTAATTTGGGCAGGAGGCTTCAAAGCCTTGTGCTCAAATTTGCTCTAGACAAATGAGTTAAAGTGCTAGTTTAATAAATGGTATTCTTAATATTGATATTTGAAAGGCAATTAGTTACTTTCTGAGTTTCTGTCAAAATTAATGGTGGCTCCCATGACAAGTTTTTATGGGTACTTTAAATTATACATTTACATGTGTCAAAAATAGTTCCTCTCATCCACTAGTTTGAAATACACTGGTGATCAGCAATAGCTGACTCTCATTTACTCACAGGGGCATTTTTCTCACACTCTTTGCAGAATCAAGTATGACGAAAATGTATTAAGTCAGTTGACTGGGCTTCATTTAGACTGTTCTACAGGGGTGAAGAGGCAGAAATACCAGTCTGTCACTTAGAGACCCTTCTGTGGTCCCGTCCAAGTCTGCAGTGGCCAGTTGGATTCGTTCAGAATATCTTCCAGGGCTAACTAGAAAATTGCTTTACCATTAGCAGGTTTTATGCACTTGTGTTTTTTTTTCACCTCCATAGAGTCTCATACCTGAGAAATATGGAGAAATGTTCTTTTCCTGAATTGAAAAACTCAGCTGTGGTCTAAATGAAATGGGATAAATTATCTTTTTCACAATTATCCATTAAAGGAAGAATTAGGATTAATATTAATCATAGATGTTTCATCAAGTTTTATTATCAACCAGATTGACTGCCAAAGTGCTTTCTGGAAGACACTGTCTCCCTCCCCCACCTGCTACTGAGAACAAGCTGTTATTATGGGTCCTTAGATAAAGATTAATGGTTTGGGCAATTTATTTGAGGAAATCTGTATGTTACTGTGCGTTCCACTTCAGCCCAAGGCGTCTCTGAAAAGCACGGCTTGTCAGTTCCTTGATAAAACTGCACAGTGAAGTCACAAGAGAGCGTAATCTGTTCCACCATCAGAAGCAGAGCAGTAAGGACTCCAAGGTTCATGTCACCTGACCCGTAGTTTTTTAAATTCTGGCCAGCCTTGTTTATAGATAAGCAAAGTGCCTAATCTAATCTTGGTATAAGAGCAGCCATATTTTCACCCGTCACATTTCATTGTTATGTCCACTTTCTTTCTGGAATAATTTATCTTCACTGCGTGACTCTTATAATAATTGTAAATATTTGATAATGTCCTTCATCCATTTGCAATGTACCCCATATATGAGTAACTCATTAAGGTTTTCCACCTGTAAAGGATTTTTATCAATTTCACCTAACTTAAAAAAAACAACAACAACAACTCTTTCTCTACTAAAGAGATTATTTCAGCTGAAGACCTCAGGATGGACCGAAACCAACCCAATGCTGGGTATCTAGAACTTGGAAACAAGTACATAATTAGAATTGTCTTATCAAGACCCAACCATGAGATTTTCTCAGCTCTAACGTTTTTCCGTGCCTTCAGTTGCTTGGCTCAGGATGCACAGTTTCTGGGAAAAAGGGATTTGATTGGCATATATGCTTTTTTTAGTGACTTTATTTTTTTTTTAATTGAAGGATAATTGCTTTACAGAACTGTGTTGGTTTCTGCCAAACATCAACATGAATCAGCCATAGGTATACACGTGTCCCCTGCCTTTATGCTTTTCCTTTGGAAAGAATGAAAAGCACTTTGCCTGGAGCCCAACCAAGACTGCAGGGAATAAGGGAAGAGGAGTCCTTCAAGCGTTTGTTGCTGTGCTTTGGGTTTTAGCCTGAGGAAGACAGGCAGTGATGCCGAGGAGGTGGAGACCACCGCTGGCCAGAACAAGGGTGTATTTCACTGACAAACAGTAGTGTGGAGCGTGGAATTGTTCCAAAGGAGAGGGAATCTATGCAGTAAACCCTTCAAGTGCAATAGGGGCACAGCATCAATTTAGGATTTGCACGTCTAGTTGGTTCTCCAGTGATATTTTATCTTTGTCTAGTACTTTTGCAGGCTTTACTGTGTTCTCAGCAAATTAAAAAATGTGACTCATATTTTTCAGTTAGGATTTCTCTCACGTTTAATTGCTTTTCTTTCTCTTAATGGAGATAATATGAGGAAGCAAAGACTAGACCAAAAAAAAAAGGAAAATACCCTATTGACTTTCAGCTTTATTTCACTGACATCAACAGAATACAAGAAATGTGGTGGGATCAATTAAGTCCCGTTTCTGCAACTGTCCAACGCTAGTCAGACTGAGTCAGATAACTGAGTCTGTGTCTACAAATGTAAAATAAGTGGGTTGGGCTAGATTGCAAGGAACAGGAAAATGATTAAGAGGTTTCAATTTCTGAGAACCAAGTGTTAGTTTTGGAAATTCTGAGTTAAATAAAATTATTTTTTCTTTCCTGCAAGACTTCTTGGGGCCTTAAATGTTATTCCATGAATTATAACTCTCCAAACAGAGTGATACAACATATATTGCTCACCAAACTTACTAGACTTAGGAATTCTTTTTCATTGGAGCATCTTGAGGGACCTGGCCTGCAATGGAAAAAGCTAGATTATTTGTAATCCCATTCAACTTTAAAATATACTAAGTATATACTTCTCCTGGCTTCCCTGGTGCCTGGGATGGTAAAGAATCTGCCTGCAGTGTGAGAGACCTGTGTTCAATTCCTGGGTCAGGAAGATCCCCTGGAGGAGGGCTATGCAACACACTCCAGTATTGTTGTCTGGAGAATCCCACGGAGAGAGGAGCCTGGTGGGCTACATAAAGTCCATGGGGTCGCAAAGAGTGGGACATGACTGAGCGACTAAATACATGCGTGGGTACTCCTCCTAGCCGTGAACAGTGTGAAATACACTGTAATGACGTTTATCATCCAGCCCTCTCTGCAGACTGGCTCTGGAGTTGAATCTACGTGCTTGCATCTCGTCCTCTCTGGATATGAGCGACTATAGGCTAGCTGTTTCTTCCTTCAAGGATTCATGTGTTGTAGTGGATTTTGCCCCTTAAATTCCTCTGGCTATTCCTATGAGAGATGCTTTAGGTTTTACAAATAACTTTTGCCGCTTTTCTGGAGTCTGATTTCACACGTCCATCCAAAACCTGAAAGCAGCGCCGTGGTGAGATCTGACAAGTGGACCTGCTTGAGGCGTGTTCACTGAGTCGTCCGCTGTGCGGGTCGCCCTTCCTGAGATACACCTGGGCCTGCAGTCTGCCATCGCTCTGTCCTGGGTTGTTTTAGTTGAGCCTCATCCCACTTTGATGGGCCAGGTTACCGGTTGTCTCTGAGGACGAGTTACCTTACGTAAGCAGCTCTGCTTGTAAACTTCTCAGGCCATCTCACGCCCCCTGATGAAAAGACAAGTGAAGCCTCATGGGGACTGGGCAGAGGGCTGGAGGGAGCAGGGAGGCAGTCACTAACATGCCTTCAGAGGTGGTCCTGAGCACCGATAACCCTAATTTTGCAAGGGAGAACTACCCAGTTTCACACACTCCCGTCCAAGGTGAGAGGCTCTTTACCTGCGTCCCTGGAAGGCCTTTTCACCTGATGGTCTTCCCTCCTGCTGCCCACGCGGCCCCTCCAGGCAGTGTCCCCGCCTCCCACTCATGAGTCCTGCTCCCCACAAACCATGTGCCAAGTGTCCCTGGAGCTTTGAATCATGAGGCTCTGCTCGCTGGGCCAAGAGTCTTTGCTAAAGGAACTAAGTCCTGAATATTCACTGGGAGGACTAATGTTGAAGCTGAAACTCCAATATTTTGGCCACCTAATGTGAAGAACCTACATTTTAAAAGACCCTGATGCTGGGAAACATTGAAGGCGGGAGAAGGGGACGATGGGATGAGATGGTTGGATGGCACCACCGACTCAATGGACATGAGTTTGAGTAAAGTCCGGGAGATGGTGATGGACAGTGAGGCCTCGCGTGCTGTGGTTCATAGGGTAGTAAAGAGTCGACTGAGCGACTGGACTGAACTGAACTGAAAGCTTTTCATCTGCCTTGTGTCTGGTACTCCTTCAGGTTGGCAGGAAGGGCCAGAAGGCCCCGCTTAACGTGCTCCCTTACAGGCTTTTAATGACTTGCTGCCCAAGTTTGATTAGGCACTTTGGTTCAAAGCTCCGTCCCATATGGAGCCTCCAGCCCCATCTATCAAATCCTTGCTTCTTCCTTCAGAAGCCTGGTGACACTCTCAGATTGTGAATCATACTCTGGAGAAGGGAGTGGCCCCCACTCCAGTGTTCTTGCCTGGAGAATCCCAGGGACAGAGGAGCCTGGCGGGCTACAGTCCACAGGGTCACACAGAGTTAGACAGGACTGGAGCGACGTAGCACACGCACTGTGAAATGTAACGGCCTGAGGGCAGGAACTGTGTGTCTTTTCTGTTTATTGTAAGCACAGTGGCCCAGGGAACAGATAAAGAGTTCAGGGTTTTCAGACACAGTGCACCTCGGCTTTGACAGCGAGGGTTCCTGCTTTTTGGAATGGCTGATTGGTGCAGATTTAAAGAATCTAAGACAGATCCTACAACGTAGTTTTTTAAAATTCTCCTTTCTATTCTAAGAGGAAGTTTAACTGAAATGGGGTGAAAGTGAAGTCATGTCCAACTCTTTGCCACCCCAGGCTCCTCAGTTCATGGAATTTTCTAGGCAAGAGTACTGGAGTGGGTTGCCCTTTCCTTCTCCATGGGATCTTCCTAACCCAGGGATCTAACCCAGGTCTCCCGCCTTGTGGGCAGACGACTTTACCGTCTGAGCCACCAGGGGAAGTCTTTCTATTCTAAGAGGAAGTTTAACCGAAATGGGGTAGAAGGAAATAATTAATGTTGACTTTATCCCCTTGAGGAAAATCTGAACAGGTACGTATCATCTTACACAAGCGTGGCATGTGAAAATCAGGATTTTACAAAAGACAAATTGCAGAGAGGAATCACTCCATTGACAGAAATGGAGTTCTTTTCAGTAGCCCTCAAGCAATTTTTCAAGGATTTGATTTCCAAAAATCCAGTTTACATATGCTTTTCAGGATCAAATGGGTCGCGAGGAGCAAAAGTAGTTGAAGATTTTGGAAAGATAGCTATCAAGGATGGGAAGAGCCTTTCTTTGAGAGTGGGCTGGAATCCCAGATGCCCGAGGATCGAGGTCCAGCCTCAGCAGCGTCTTGCTCAGTGAGATGGTGCCAGAGGATGGTGTGTGTGCCCGTGTGGCTCTCATTGTGGCTGAAGCTGTACGTGTCGATCCAGTTTTACGCTGTGCAGAGAACAAGGGCTGGTGGCTGCTTAGGAGAAATAACCGTTCTATAACTTCGTTAGTTTTTCAAATTAGTATCAGAGACAGCTCCCACTTTTCACCACTGTGCTTTTTGGAAACAGAACCATCAAGCAGAGAGTTGTAAAATGCCTCCTATTTTCCTCCAGGACTAATATCTTAATTGAGACCGTGTCTCTGACTGCATATTTGAGAAAAAATAAATCATAACTCTGAGCGCCCCTGTGTCAGAGGCAAATAACCTTCTGCCGTTATTTAAAATAGTAAAAATTATACTCTTTTCTTGAAGGGGACATAAACGTATTATACACATTGATCTTACATGCACTCTAAAGAATATGGTCAGCAAATGAAAAGTTCAGCTAGATGATTTCATGAGATTTTAGCAGAGTGAGCTATACTATACATTCATTGAATATTTAGTCCCCGATAATTGGGTTCTTTGTATTTAAGGGGTGCTTTGTGGATGATTCCTTTGCCCTAATTATATCCTGGGTGGTTTGAGTGAACGTTTTTTTTTTTTTTTTTTCCTTTCGATCAATGTCCCAGGGGCAGATCAGTCTGTTCAATACCCTTCTCCAAAGTAAGGTGGACTTTGGCCTTCTTGAAGCTCTGAAGCTCAGGTTCTTCAACTTGTAAAGAGAGGAAACCGAAGCAGATGGCCCCTAAGGTTCATGACCTTGAGTTGAGTGGCTGGTGATTTTGGCCTGCAGGTTAGGGTAAGGAGGCAGAGGGGCCCATTGTTTAGCTGTCGATGAGGATGGAGATAAGATTCACCTCTGGCCCAGCGGCCCTAATGCGTTTTCAGGGCGCGCCCCCTCAGCACCCCTTCAAGCAAAGGCTCCTGACGGAAACCTGGCCTCCTTGCACCTGACGCTCAGCTGCTGTTTTGTTGCCATCTGCCTCACCCTTCTCAGGAATGCCTTGGAAACAGCCATCAGGTTATTAGCAGAAACTTTTTCAAAGCTACTTTAAAGTCATTTTGCTTTATACAAATATGTTTTAGTGTATCTTAATTGAAAGTGGGGGGAAGAAATCACTCTACCTTGGAAAATAAGCCACTTATTCACATTTATAGCAGGCTTAAGCACCTACTTACGATGCAGGAAACCCACATGCTTACTCGCTCACTGGCTTCTTTATTCCACCTTTTCTGCTCTGCACTTGGAATTCTGTGGGCCTTTCGAGCAGGTCAGGGAGCAAAGAACCATTTCCTTGGGGGGACTTCGTCTTTCGCTCATTTATCATGTCTTTTCTTCCTTCATTCGGCACATATTTACTGAGTGCACACTGCTGACCAGACACATTTTAGACTCTGTGGATGCAATAGAGGGGAAAAATAGGCAAAAGTCCTGCTTTAATGGAGCCTACACGCTAAAGTAGGGTGCAGTGGGGGGGGAGGAATAAATAAGCAAATATATATGCAGTGTGTCAGGTAGTTGGTAAGTGTTAGGATGAAACTAAAACAGTAAGAAGGACAGACCATATAAAGGTAGGGAAAACCACTGTTTTATATATATTTAGTATATATTTAATAATATATGAATATTTTATATTATATATAATATATAAATATAATACATTAAACATGTAGGGTAATCTATATTCAGCGATCAATATAATTTTATGTTATATAATTATGTATCTCTATAATAATACAGAGGTGATGAATAGAAAATGAATGTTCAGTTCATTGCCTTTCTAGTGGTTAATGCTATTAAATAGTATTTGGAACCGTGTTCCTAATAATATTAGGAAACTTGCTGCTTGTGAGGCAGGAAGCCAGGTGTCTGTCCGGCAAAAGGGCTTTCTGGGCAGAGGGAACAGAAAAACACGAAGGGCCAGGGCAGGGTTGCCTGTCTGTGTCCACCATTGGGACAGGGTGTGTGTGTGCATGTGTGCACGTGCGTGTGTGTGCACGCACTCTGTACGCGTGTGCTCCTGTGTGTGAAGGATTAGAGTGCGGGGCCACGGTGGACTGTGCTAAGGATCCAGGAGCCGTTGCAGGGTTTTGACCGAAGCAGTTCCATGACCTGACTTGAGTTCTGCCAGGATCACTCTGGACTCCTGTGTGTTTGTCTAGACTGCAGCAGGATCCTTTCTTTCTCTGGCTGGCTGGGATCCTTTGCATGTAGTCCGTTACCAGTAAGAATTTTTGGAAAATAGATGATGGAGGAAAAAAAAAAAAAGATATATGTGTTGTTGAAAAGGACATTCCTGGATCAAATAACTACACTGCAAAAGAAAAAAAAAAGTCACCCTCTCGCTGAGGCACCCTTGGTGCACTTTATTAATGAAGCCACATCCTTCCTGAACTTAAGGCAGAAATTAGTGAGTCTACGGCATGTGCTGTTTCTCTGGCGTCAGGAAAGGCCGGTGACTGTCTGCATGTGTACAGGCATTTGGGCTCAGCAGGCCTCCAGACGGAACCCTCTCAGCTGGGTTCTGGATAAGAGGAAAGCTCTGCTTTGCGTGTGACACTGGGTTCTGGTGCCACCGCAACGTCAGCTCATCTGCTTCTCCTCCGGGCCGCGGCCCAGGCCCCAGAGGGTTGGGAGCAGGCAGGCGGCGTCCAGTCCCAGGGGGTGCCGTGGTTCAGAGACAGGCAGGCCAGGCTGAGGAACTCCTCTCGCAGGCGGGGAGCACTAAGGATGCCCCAGCTTTCTGTCTGCCTTTTGCCGCATCGGTTTACTATGTTTTGTTTCAAATGTCCTCCTACCGTGGTTCATATGGGTCCTTAGGAGGGCCTCAGTTACAATACTGAAAGGCACGATTAGGAAATACGCAGCACACAGGGCACGTCTCTGCCGCAGAACTCTCGCTTGGTTTTTTTACTGAAACGCCCTGCCGACGCCTCAGATGGCGCAGTCAGGTTTCGCCAGGCTTCAGCCCCCTGCTGTTCTGTTGCTCCGTAGTGTCTGATCTTTGTGACCCTAGGGACTGCAGCACGCCAGGCTTCCTTGTCCTTCACTGTCTCCCAGATTTTTCAAACTCCTGTCCATCGAGTTAGTGATGCCATCCAGCCGTCTCATCCTCTGTTGTCCCCTTCTCCTCCTGCCCCCAGTCTTTCCCAGCATCAAGGTCTTTTCCAATGAGTCAGCTCTTCGCATCAGGTGGCCAAATTATTGGAGCTCAGCATCAGTCCTTCCAATGAATATTCAGTGTTTATTTCCTTTAGGATTGACTGGTTTGACCTCCTTGCAGCCCACCCCCAGATTCTTTTGGAAAGACTTTTAAAAATTTGTAGGAAATTATGAGATGAATATTTGAAGGTATGATTTGTACTGTAAACTGAGGTCATATAGTTTTGGCATCAGAAAGACTTGGATGTGAATATCCAGTCTGCTGTACGCTAGCTTCGTATGTCATCAGCTGACGGCTTATCCCTCTAAGCCTCAGTTTCCTCCTCTCTAAAATGAGGATAATAATACCTGCCTTGCAGAACTGTCCTAAAGATTAAATGTAATAAACCTGGCACCGTGCCTGGTACATAGAAATGGTAGATAAATGGTAGCTATTATAATAAGATTATTATGCATCCTGAAATGAAGTTCCCTCCCACCAAGTTCCATATCAATTAAGAAATGATTTTATGTTTCCAGTGTGTACTTGGTCAAGTTAAATAGAAAAAAAAAACCATTATGGGGAAATAATATCCTAGAATAATTGGTACCAAAAGAATCCTAAAATAAAAATATAGGTCTTGTTATTAATCCCTGAAAATAATCATTTGTAACCATTGTGGGACAGATTTATTGACTACAGCATTCATTTAGAAATGCTAAACTAATGAGAACTTGGCCATTAGTTGTGATAATGGTCTATCATTTCGAGGTTGAACCGTGTGTACTTATTTGGCCTCATTTCAAAATAATAAATTATTTCAAACTCATTTCATTTCTTGAAAATGTCCCTGTAATTTAGGCCATTCTTTGGATTATATGAGTAGTATTCCTATAATCTGTCATCCAAAATAAACCATATGATTGTGGTCTATTTTAAGATTGGAAAACTTCAATTTTTTTTTTTTCAGAAATTGCATAAAGGGGTTAGAGAGGCTTCTCAAGCCTCTGATTTATCTTTTTAGGCCTATGTTTGATTGTTATTCCATATTAAGGTTTATTTTCCTTTTAAAATAGCTCTGCACAAAGAGTATACTGCTAAATACTACTGCAAGGAACTGTTTACAGATGCAAATGCCTTCTATTTAAGGAGCTAGTGACTAAAACTTGAAAGACTGTGGCACTAGAAAGCATGTGAATAACCTTTGAAAAATCTCACAATGGAACTGAGTATGGGATATTTATAATCCAGGATTACAGCGTAAAGGTGTGTGTGAATATGCACCTTTAGGATGCTGCAAAGGACCTCACACTGAAACTTGTTAACTCTAACTTTACTTTACTTTAGACAAATTAACCATTTTATTGTTGGGTGACTGCAATGTGTAACCTGCCAGAGGAATCTCGTGTTTCCACTTGCCTGGGACAGGTGAGCTGGACAGTTTCCGCCGTCCTGTGTTTCTGATAAAGACAACATATCTTTCTGATCATCCTTCTGATGCCTTCTTCACTGGGCTGTTTCCATCTCTCAGAGATGCTCTGAGGATGGAGATACGCGTCAGCTTTCCAATTTTTCACTGTTCACAGGCAGGCTGCTAATAAAGTCAGAAAAAAAAGCCGTGATCATCTTCAGTCATTCTTGTTTTTTTCCAGTCTGTTGGTACCCAGATGATTTCTTGGTGTAAAAAGCAACCCTGTGGGGTCATCTGAGGGATCAGGCCAGCTCGTGTGTGGCGTTCTGGTGGAAAGCGTGTCTTCTGTCTCCCGGGCGGGGTCTGCGGTCTGACTCTTGCCTAGCGTGGTGGGTTCCAGCGCAGAGGCCTGGCTCAGGCCCGGCTGAAGAGAGGCCTAATGAACATGTCAGGCGCGTCTCGAGTTTTCCAGGCTCTGGCACAGCTGTGGCACTGTGTGCCCCCCCCTGCCGCGAGGCACAGCACGCGGGCCATTTGTTGGCAGTTCATATTTCACACTGCGGGGAATTGAAATGATGGCACAGACAGAAGTAGAGTTTCATTTGCAGTAGCCTGCGTCTCCCCAGACTCTGATTTGGCATAAAGCATCTGCTTCATGGCCTGCTTCAAGGCCATTCCTCTCCTCCAACAAAGGTTACGACTTCAGACAAGCTGTGCTTCCGCCGGCAGGAGGAAATTTGCCCAGAGACTTGATTTAGTCGGAATCAAAGCCTCCTACCCCAGAATTTCCTTTTTTTCAATTATCTCCGAAGAGGTGGCCCAGACTGTAAATGCAGTATAATAAATGTCATGAAACAGAGCAGGCCCTCCTTCCCCCTGTTGCCATCAAGGGGAGGGAGGGGCGTCTCTCGTGGGCACCCACGCCCCCCACCCCGGGTGCCCATGAGGCTCACCCGGCTCTCTGCAACAGTGCCCCGGAAGGATGGCCCTTGAATGTGCCTGGGCCCATCGGCGTGATGAACAAGCGCTCTGGTTTTACCTGCGGCCATTCCGGCTCTCCAGTTGTAACAGCAAATTGGCATGATGCTGAATGTAATTATCACTATTTTTCATGGGGAGGACGCATCATATAGCCTTTGTCTTGTGATACGGTCCTCATTACTAACTATATTTACTTGTGTGATTCTGTTGTGCCTATCATATTTTTTGGTTCAAGACAAGCCTCACTAGCCTTACAGACACACGTACGAAATTAAATCCCGGCATTTTATTATGCCAGAGCAATTAGGTGCCATCCTTATAAAGAGAAACATGACATCTTCATCGCTCTCCTCTCTGTTTTCATGTGGCTTTAATGCAGACATTTACCAGAACTGAATGCAGTCAATTCACACACACACACACACACACACTCGCGCGCACCCCTAAATTGAACATCTGCATATCTCCAAGGAGTCCTGTGGGTGAAACCATGTATTCATCTTCTTTAGTTCTTAGGCCACTTTGGTTTAAGAGTAAGAACTGTTGCTTTTATGAAGTGCCTTTTTCTATAAAGTCAAAACCTCACAGCAGTGCACAGAACGCCGATGGTATAAAGGAGCTAAGTAGAGTCTTTTAATAGAGAGAGCTGGGTTGTAAGTGTTTTTGTTCCTAGGGAGCAGATAGATTTGGCTCCATCTGTTCCATATTCATAACAAAGGGGCGCACTCACAGGAGGGCCAGCTTCCCCAGGGCCGCCTGGGAATGATCCTTTCCCCAGAATGAAAGCCTCGGGACGGTGGCTTGGCCCCGAGAAAGGCGGCTGGCAGGATGGCCCTTCAGAGCCCCGGTTTTCTTGTAAGTCAGGTTGACATAAATTTTCCCAATATAGAGGGTGCACAAAAACTGCTTTCTCTTCTTCCCGCAGCACGGTGTAGTTAGGAAGTTCAAAAGGTGTGAGTTTTACCTCCCCTTCCTGTAACCACACAAGATTGATAATTAGACAGGATGGGCGGGTGGCGGGGCGGCTTGCACTTGAAGCATCGAGGTCTTCAAACTCCGTGGTGTTGTTCATTCGCTCCGTAGTGTCCGACTCTTTGGGGCCCCTGCACCGCAGCACGCCTGGCCTCCCTGTCCTCACCATCTCCTCCCGTCCTCACCATCTCCTCCCGTCCTCACCATCTCCTCCCCGTCCTCACCATCTCCTCCGCGTCCTCACCATCTCCTCCCCGCCCTCACCATCTCCTCCCCGTCCTCACCATCTCCTCCCTGCCCTCACCATCTCCTCCCCGTCCTCACCATCTCTGGGAGCTTTTAAGTGTCATACTTTTAAGTTGTTTCCAGTCAGACTTTTTAATCTTTCTTAAAACTAGGGTTAATGAATAGAAATATGAGTTATACCAAATAAGGAAAAACCTCTGTTGAGTTTTGTAAGTAGCAAAAGTTCAAAGGCAATTTCAACTGAGATCTCCTAAATTAAAATGATAAGTTGACACCAGAATATATGCTTTTTTTCTTTCAATAAGCAGAAGAAAAATGAAAGATTTTGTCCCAAATACCATATAACAAACAAATACCTGTTTATATGACATACAAATTCAGTATCAAAAGGTAAGTGATTCTTAGTATTACTATCATAGCTAGTGGATAGAATGCTTTGCAAAAGTTCAAAGGCAATTTCAACTGAGATCTCCTAAATTAAAATGATAAGTTGACACCAGAATATATGCTTTTTTTCTTTCAATAAGCAGAAGAAAAATGAAAGATTTTGTCCCAAATACCATATAACAAACAAATACCTGTTTATATGACATACAAATTCAGTATCAAAAGGTAAGTGATTCTTAGTATTACTATCATAGCTAGTGGATAGAATGCTTGTGTTTATATGTTAGTGTCACAATTTCTTAAGAAACAATAACATATTTGGAAGTATGGTAACCCCTTTCTCCTTTCTGTGGACTTCTCAAGTACTAGAAGCTAAAAATACCTCATTGATTTATTTAACAGACTTCATGTTACAGGCATAATTGTAACAGATCAAACTTTTCTTAGCCATCTTGGTGTGGACAACCTGTGCATTAGCTGCTTGATAACTGGGCTTCCTGGAAGACCAGATAGTATACAAATATCTCAGAAAGTTTGCTGCAGCAATAACGTGGTCAAAGTTTTCCACTAGCTGTGAGATTTCTCTGCATTTTAGCAAGAGAATATATAAAAGTAATATTCAGAGGGTGGAAAACATAGACCATCGGTTGGTGAAGGTTTTAGATCTCAACACCTTGGTCCCTTTGGTTATTTTCTGTAATATATGGACCTGAATATTTCTGGCTTATCCACGAGCTGGATGCTCCTTTTATAGGTCTGAATATAATTGGCAGTTGGAGATTTGTTTGTTTCCAGGTTTATTGTCTCCATCCCAATTAAACTGTGAGCTCCAGAAGCAGGAACCATTTTTTAATACACCACAGAGCTCCCAAAATCTGACACAGCACTTGGTACAAAGCAGGCAAACAAAAATGTTTTTGAAAGAATAAATGAATGAATGAAATGAAAACTGAATAAGCCAGAAACATTCAGGATAGTTTTTTTTTTTTCTTTTTGGTCTTAGGAAGGATTATTTAAAGAGTTAGTTATTAAAGTAAAACCTTCCCAAGTATTTAAGTAACTCTTATCATCATCATAATTTAAACTTAAAAATATGATGAGGTTTTAGTTCTCATAAATGGTTTAAAACTGTGTATAAACCTAAAATTTCACTTAATCACAAGTCGAAATCAATTGTTCCATTATATTTTACGTTGGAGTTACATGTCTGACCTGTTATTCTAAATGGCCAAAGTTTTCCTATGCTTTATAGGTTATTAAAGTTCCACATTCTCAGATGCTTTTTTTAACATAAAAGTTACTAGCTCTTTGGTCTTGATGCCTGGAGAAGGAGATGACAACCTACTCCTGTATTGTTGCCTGGAGAATTCTGTGGACAGATGCTATAGTCCATGGGGTCGCAAAGAGTCGGACATGACAGAGCGACTAACACACTGGTCTTGATGCTTTTAAAAATGTCTCTACTTAGTTTTTAAACTCAGCTGTAACTAAGTTCAGTTCAGTCGCTCAGTTGTGTCCGACTCTTTACAACCCCATAGACTGCAGCACGCCAGGCCTCCCTGTCCATTACCAGCTCCTGGAGCTTGCTCAAACTCATGTCCATCAAGTCAGTAATGCCATCCAGCCATCTCACCCTCTGTCCTCCCCTTCTCCTCCTGCCCTCAATCTTTCCCAGCATGAGGGTCTTTCCCAGTGAGTCAGGTCTTCACATCAGGTGTAAATTCGCATGCAACTGTAACTAAAGTGTCCCCTTAACACAACTCTGGGATTATGTTCTCCTTTAACCTACGAGGTATCTTAACTTGCCAGACTTCTTAATGACTAGAGGGTTTCGGCCAGATGGCTTCATTCTCACCTTTGATCAAGAGCTCCTCAAACATGACTTTCTTGTCCTTAGTGAAAGCAGCCTGTGGTCACCCGGATTCTAGCACCACTTGCCTCTACCCTCCTGTGCACTGGAGGGGCCTACCACCCTACCCAGGCTGGATAAGTGATGAAACTCTAACAGTGCCACGTTCCCTTCATTTACTTCTGATCTCTTGGACCATGTACTCAAAAACATGAAAATAACACCTGCTTGAATTCCACGTGCCTCTTTGGGTTTTGGCTATCAGGTTGCAGTTTCCAGCATCGTTCCATGATAGGGAGCCAGGAGGGAGGGCTGAGGCCCCTTCTAGGAAAAAGGATTTTAAAAAATTGTTATTTTTTTTTCCTTACCCACTCTTCATTTTCAGTTTTTATTCAAATCCTGAGTTTGTTGGTATTTGGTCAGCAAATCACTTTGCAGCTATCCAGATTTTTGATACCTGTAGACTAGTTTTTCACATCTTTATTGAGCATGTTATAAGCAAAGCAGTGAAATCCACCCCCCCCACCCCACCCCAGGAACTGAAAGCCCAGCGTGGCTCCTGCCCACAGGCACTCATAAGTCTGCACTGTAACAGCCCAGCTCAGAAAACACAGAATTCGGGGTGTGTGCTTCGAGGGGATAGAGACAGATCAGGGAAAGAGCCCAGAGGAAGGGTTTTGTGTTAGGAAAATGGAGACCTATCCCACACGGCCAGAGGAAGCGGAGGTGTTTACAAGGCAAAGGGAAGGTCACGTGAGAAAATGGAGAGGTCGAGGTTCCGGGAGTACCAGGGTCCAGCCCTGGTGGATCCAACGTAATTCGAAGGGGAGACGGAGTAGGCGTCCTAGGAAAAACTTATTTAATTACAGATATAAAGAGAGATTAGAAACGGATAGTGTAGTGGGAAATTAGTGGAGAAAAAGAGGCTGAATAACTTAATTTACATGGAATACCAATCACCACCTACGTAGGCCACAGGCGTCTCTCTGTTCTCCCAAAGGAGAGGAGGCACTGAGGCCTCCCCCGTCCGATCTTAGAAGCCCAGGCAAAATTAGCAGGCTTGGTGAGTACCCACATTCCAGATGAGAATTCAGCCAGAAGGGGAAAGAACGACACGGGGGATCAGTCTTTCCAGAAACTGATCCGATTTCTTTATTTTTCAGGTTTGCTTATAAACCTTTTGTTATACATAGGGATGAATACAGAGTAACTCGGGGTCAGCAGACCTGACCCTTGAAACAATCAGGTGCTTCATATAAAATTATACAAAGCTCTTAGGTGTTTTGCATCATCTTCTGGCCATGACGCCTGCTGACATTTTATGGCCCTTTCTGACAATGGTCAGTTAACCAGAAAACTTATTTTTCCCAGGGGTGATTTTTTCTTAAACCAAGCACCACCCTCCAAATAAAGTTGCATTCCTATAGGGTGAGGGTGTAGTGGGTTACAATCAAGAAAGGAATTTACTTAGCCTAAGGTTTAACATGATTAATCTTTAAGGTTAATACTTATTTTTCCTATATGCTAGCTATCCTCTTGAGAAATCTGTATGCAGGTCAGAAAGCAACAGTTAGAACTGGACATGGGACAACAGACTGGTTCCAAATAGGAAAAGGAGTATGTCAAGTCTTTATATTGGCAACCTTGC
>SJYC01020759.1:0-17989 GCA_006408675.1 Madoqua kirkii
GTATGCAGGTCAGAAAGCAACAGTTAGAACTGGACATGGGACAACAGACTGGTTCCAAATAGGAAAAGGAGTATGTCAAGTCTTTATATTGTCACCCTGCTTATTTAACTTACATGCAGAGTACATCCTGAGAAACACTGGACTGGAAGAAGCACAAGGTGGAAGCAAGGTTGCCAGGAGAAATATCAATAACCTCACATATGCAGATGATACCACCCTTATGGCAGAAAGTGAAGAGAAACTAAAAAGCCTCTTGATGAAAGTGAGAGAGGAGAGTGAAAAATTTGGCTTTAAAGCTCAACATTCAGAAAACGAAGATCATGGCATTCAGTCCCATCACTTCATGGGAAATAGATGGGGAAACAGTGGAAACAGTGTCAGACTTTATTTTGGGGGGTTTCAAAATCACTGCAGATGGTGACAGCAGCCATGAAATTAAAAGACACTTAACTCCTTGGAAGAAAAGTTATGACCAACCTAGATGTATATTCCTATGGTTTTTCCTGTGGTCAGTTATGGATGTGAGAGTTGGACTGTGAAGAAGGCTGAGCGCTGAAGAATCGATGCATTTGAACTGTGATGTTGGAGAAGACTCTTGAGAGTCCCTTGGACTGCAAGGAGATCCAACCAGTCCATTCTGAAGGAGATCAACCCTGGGATTTCTTTGGAGGGAATGATGCTAAAGCTGAAACTCCAGTACTCTGGCCACCTCATGCGAAGAGTTGACTCATTGGAAAAGACTCTGATGCTGGGAAGGATTGGGGGCAGGAGGAGAAGAGGACGACCGAGGATGAGATGGCTGGATGGCATTACGGACTCTATGGACATGAGTCTGAGTGAACTCCCAGAGATGGTGATGAACAGGGAGGCCTGGTGTGCTGCGATTCACGGGGTCACAAAGAGTCAGACACGACTGAGCAATTGAACTGAACTGAACTGATTCATTATAAGGGCAAGGAATATGGAGATTTAGCAGCAAACATTAGCCCAATAAATAAAAGCTCTTCACCAGTGTTCCCCTTAAGATCTATTTAGTCTTAAGATAGTGATAAAGTTACATTTTTACATAGTAAGGACAGAGTGATTTATAACAAAGTACGGTGATCTATAACAAAAGAGAAAATTCATTAACTCAAAAAGTCTAGTATTGCTAACATCAAAAACTACTATATTTTCTTTTCTGTATTCCAAATACATTGATTAATATATTCCCAGGTGCTTAAGGATATGGAGGCCTGGCGGCAATCGTTGACTCAACAATGAGAAAAGCCCTATGCTAATTAAGGCTTTCAAAATACTCCAAACTCTCTGTGCTGTTTATGGTTGAGAGGTTGTCACACAAGCTAGTCTGTCAGCACAGAGGTTTGACCTGAGACACCCTTGTCACACCCAGGGCAGGGAATTAGCAGTAATTATTGAAACAACAGATGAAAAACCCTTCACTGATATAATTCCTAATCAACCCACTATACCATACTAATAATTTACTAACTTCTCAAAAGAGTCTGTATTTAGAAAGTTTTAAAGCATCTCGTGCCTCTCACGGTGGGGAGGCTGTAAACAATCACATGTGGCCAGACGAACCCACTCAGGCAGGCCAGAGAACCTTCAGAGGAGTTTGTAAGTTGAAACACTCTTGTCACGCCCAGGAATTTTTGTTGATTGGAGTTGCAAGTTTACTCCTTCTCTGAGAGAACTGGTGGGGAACAGCTTCCGGTAAAGTCAGAGGTGTAGGTGAGAGCATGAAACAGTAGAGTAGGTAGACTCTGGCTTTGGGGGTAGATGCTTGGGAACAGGGGGTTTCCTGAGGCTCCATCTCGGCTTTGCTTATGCTGAAGCCGCCTTCCTCATGACCTTTGCCGTTGGCGGAGCCCCTCACGCTGGCTCCCGGCATGGGAGGACAGATGATTGGGCCTAGGCTGCTAACGTGGATTGCTGTTCAGTCGCTCAGTCGTGTCTAACTCTTTGCGACCTCATGGACTGCAGGACCCCAGGCTTCCATCCTTCTCTGTCTCCTGGAGTTTACTCAAACTCATGTCCATCGAGTCAGTGATGCCATCCAACCATCTCGTCCTCTGCCACCCTCTTCCCCTTTTGCCCTCAATCTGTAATGTGAATTAAAGGAGGGAAAGGAATTAGGAGAGATCAAGAAGGATATCATGGTCGAGGCAGACTGAGAAAGACGCTGGCTGCTACCCTGAGGGGTGATGCTGCATGTGCAGCCATGAACTGGAGAGGAAACGGTCGGATGCAGAGACGAGCAGAGGGCACGAGAATGCAGGCCCTGACGTTAGCTGTGATTTTATTCACTTGGTCAACACATATCACTTTTATTATGTGGCTTTCCTCAAGGAAAGCGTTTCTGGTGTGAACCAAAATGTCCAGCCCCAGTGCCTAAACAACTCCCTTTTGGCAGAAGGCAGCTTTCCACAGAAAGAACATTCCTCAATTCAGGCCTCTGTCGGATTCGGGGTCCACTGACCCACCAAATGCTCCTCTTGTCCAGATGTGTGACTTACTACCAGGCAGGGCAGATGATGGGGAAACAGGACCTACTCACTGAGAACCACCACCAAAGAAACGATGGGTTTTGTGTCCATTCAGTCGCTCAGTCGTGTCTGACTCTTTGCGACCCCACGGACTGCAGCACACCAGGCCTCCCTGTCCGTCACCAACTCCAGAGTTCACTGAGACTCATGTCCATCGAGTCGATGATGCCATCCAGCCACCTCATCCTCTGTCGTCCCTTTCTCCTCCCGCCTTCAATCTTTCCCAGCATCAAGGTCCTTTCCAACGGGCTTTGTGTGAAGAGATATTTACCCAGATATGATGCCGAAGAATGGTAGGGATGGGAGAAGGAGCCGCTGACAGCGACAGGGAATCCGTGGACAGCTGTGGGCATGCCGCAGCGTCTGCGCCCCCCTGTACTGGCTTTACTGATGTTTTGGGCCATCCCCGTGGCACAGTTAGTCTGAGCAGCTGCAGAGGCAGTCTCTATGCCAGCCAGGTTGCCTCTCGGTGGGATTTATGTCCTCATCTTTGGCAGTATCCCTCTAATATGATGGCATGCTCACACTCTTAAAATGGGTTAAAAAAAAAAAAAGAACTCACAGGGTCTGCGCATGCTTCTTCACAAGAATCAGGGTCTTCCAATGCCTTTTGCAATTCTCTATAAACTCTCACTGCAGCCTCAGTGCCCATCCTCACATAAACCGCCTCGCACTCCACCCTCGCCTTCCGCACACACAAAACTGCTTTAGTAGCATGAAGTTGCTCAGTTGCATTTAATTCTTTGCAACCCCAAGGACCGTAGCCCACCAGGCTCTTCCGTCCATGGGATTTTCCAGGCAAGAGTGCTGGAGTGGGTTGCCATTTCCTTCTGCACAAAACTATGGTAGAATCCAGTTTTTCTTATTTAGGATGGAGATAAAGGGTCAGGCTTGGCCCCAGGGTTCCCCTTGTGCCTCATAAGTTATTCTTTATCACTGCTCTCCAGAGCTGATCCCTTCCGCCTCGTCCAGATTTGTCCTTGGAACCAGAGACTGCTTGCTTTAGGGAAATGGTTGCGCAGAGGGTGCGGTGTGTACCGAGCTGACCGAATCGCCTGTGGAACAGTGTGGTGATACACGAGAGCTCTAGGGATGTGTCACCTGAGTTTCCAGGCGGGATACAGAAGTTCCCAGCCCCTCTAAAGCTAGTCAGCCCTCTGCTGTTTTGCAGAGCGAGAGGCTTCCAGGGAAATCCAGGCCTGTGTGGGTTGACCAGCTGACCACCAGGAACAGAAGCAGTCAGAATGAGTGAACCAGGAGGGAGCTCAGCCCACCCTCACACGTGCGCTCAGGCCACCAACCCGGGCCCTTTCCGAGACCCTCCACCAAGGACGACACGGACGAAGGCCGTTAGGAAAGGTTCAGAGGAATGCTAACTTGTTTCTAGAGGCTTCTTTCAGCTGTATTAACTTGATGATTTATCAGTAACTTGCTGCCATGCTCCATTAGTGCTGTATTACTGTACAAGTGAGTAACGGGGTTTGTGGCCTTCGGTGGTTACCGGTTAAGTCACCCCAACAGCACGGCACCGAGGTCCCCGAGGAGCCTGTGTCAAATAGCGAGTACGTGTTTCCTTCCTGGGGTTCCAGGAGCTCTGCACTCACTGACCCCTCTTTCTTGTGGTTATTACTTTGATTATGTGGCTTCCAGCTGAGGACGAGTTTTTTTGTATTTTGTAAGTGAATCATTTTGTCTGTCTCCTTTTGCCAGATTATACCTATTTGGTAGAGGGGGTGAAATTCAACAAAATCACTGCAAATGAGAGATACAGAACGATCTGACCTTAAGGGCCTTGGCCCATTGTTTATAGTGAGGCCTCGGGCAAGCCCAGGTCTCAGCAAAGAGTTACAACACTAGTTTATACTAGGAAACTTTCTTTTTCCCTAACTGTTTAAAGATGTTCAGTGAATTAAAAAAAAAAAAGTAAAATATCCAATTAGGAACTGAAGCTACATTTCCTCGTGTTTAAGGCTTTGTTAACAATCCAAATGATAGCTGAGTGCTATCTCATGTTTTGTGCCTGGTGGGCTAGAATTCGCCAGTCACATCACAGAAGAAGATCAAGTCTGAAGGTTCAGAATCTGAGGTTTAAGCTGACTTCAATTTTTCCTAAAAAGAATTAGAAACGCTTCTTATAGAGGTATTTTAAAAGCATTCTCTGAAATGCAGGTTACTTTTTTGGTCTTGCTTTCACAGATATCCAAATACATGGGGCTGGCCTTCCTCAATAAGCAGTAGAAGCAAGTTTGTTGACCTTGAACAAGCAAGTAAAAGTTGGCCCACACTTGAAACAAATGTGTATAAAAACACAATGATGTCTTATTTGTTTATTCTTAGAAGTCAGTGGAAAGAACTGGTCCTCAGATATTTATTTGAGGTTGCCCAGGAAAAGTCATTGATCTGCTGAAGCTTAGCTGGTGTAATTTAAATGAGACTTAAGTTCGCATTTGCAGTGAAACTTTGCCTAAGGGGGTGGAGAGATGGGTCAGGGAGTCGCGGGGTGAGGCTGGGCACCTCTGCTCTTCTTTGTCTGAGACGGTACAGCTGGAACTTATTTTACTTCTCTCACCCTGAACTCTGCCCTTTTTTTTTTTTGTCCCTGTTACAGCTCCCTGGTGTTGAAACTAAGATTTAGCTTACAGAGTGTGCTCTACCCTTATTTTATTGTTGGAAATACCCCTCTTCCTTATATATATATATATTTTAAGAAACATCCCCAGAGCCATATCAATGTATCTAATATTTACATGATATTTTAACTTTCTGCACCTTTACTTAGTAGCGCTGTTTCCAAGTTTTACATCTGAGGCTTTGACCTTTAACCTGCCAGTGACTTAAATCTTGAGACACTGAGGGCTGCAGGAGAGGAGCCGCGTGGCAGGAGGAGTCCAAGGCCGAGGTTGCTCTTAGGACGCGCCCTTGATAAACCCAGAAGGAGCAGGGTTTTAAGTCGTGCGACTCTCAAATCTCGAAAGGTACAGGCTGGTGAGATGTACTGCCTCACAGCTGGTGATTTTGTTTTTAATATGAAAATTAGGTGTCGTGCTGCTTTAAAAAGTGGCCAGCTGCAAGTTGTTGCTGGGGTCTTCTTTCAAGAGGTCTAACTTTTAAGACTTTTTCTGGGGATCTGGTAACCGTTTTCCAAGAAGTCCATACGGCTTTGTTAATGTCTGTCCTATTCCCACAACTTCTGTTCCCTCAACCCACATACACAAAACGGACTTCACTGATTCACTGACTTCTAAAAGATATTTTCAGTAGTACCACTTATTAAAATGGCCTTTACTTATTCAGCATTTATTGTGAAAAGAATATTAGTGCTTAATTCTGCCGTCACCTGTCTAATTTACATAAATCTGTGTGGTATGTTAGACCACAGGAAAACCTACAGAGTTAAAACAGCCTGTGCTAGCAACTAACAGCCTGTCCTTTCTTTTCACGTGCACAAATTAAGAACTACTTCCTGTGGCAAACAGGATGATGGAAAACTTCATTTGTAAGCCCCCCACCCCGCCCCATACTCAATTCTTAGGGGGGAAAAAAAAGCAGCTGATTCTTTTTAAAAATAAAATTTCCTAAAGTACCTAGATTGACACGGAACACTGAAGGGGGAGTTTGGCTTTGGGAATTAAGATGTGAAGATGAACAAGGTTAGGCCAGGGGCTTCCCTGGTGGCTCAGATGGCAAAGAATATGCCTGCCGTGCAGGAGACCTGGGCTTGATCCCTGGGTTGGGAAGACCCCCTGGAGGAGGGAAAGGCTCCCCACTGCAGTATTCTGGCCTGGAGAATCCTGTGGACAGAGGCTACAGTCGTAGGACACGACTGGGCTCCTAACACACACACACACACACACACACGAGGTCAGGCTGAGGAACGATGAAGCAGACCAGTGAGCTCCGTGCTGAGCCTGAGAGTGTGGGGAGAGAACGAGCGTCTCATCTCTCTCCTGCTAAACTGTCATCAGCTCTTCCTGAAGGTGACCGTGTGTTAATCGATCACATTGAGTTGCTTAAACTCTCATAATGTTTACGTTTAATCTGATAGCCTGTGTAAACACGATTGACAGGTTTTTGACATGAAGAGAAATGTTAACTTATGAGTATACGTCCTTTGGTTTCTGGTGTTTTCAAGCTGCCCTTTATGCTGTATTTCTCGTGTTGGAGGAAAGGCATCCTGGGATTCAAGTGGACATCCTGTAATACCAAAGATCCTTCAGGTCCACCTGGCAATTTGGACCTGAGGCAGCCCGCTGATTATGGAGACGGCACAGGCATGGCTGCGTGAGTGAAAACAAGCTCAGCAGTGCGGGGAGGAAAATGAAAAACAGTTTTCTAAACGCTGGCGTGAAAACAAATAGATGTGTCTTGTAGCGTTTGCTCAACGGCAGTTTATAATTACCGCTCTTCAAGGGCCTGTTTTAAGTGGACGCGTAACAGGAGCTCGAAAAGTAAACTTGTACGGGGTGCGGTGGTTCGGACGTGGCGGCAGCACCGGGGGGCACTGCTGCGTGGGAGCCGGGAGCCCGGTGCCCCGCAGGCCTCGCGGGCATGGAAGCGCGGGGGTGTCTGCACACAGCCCCGTGTCAGTTAGCTCGTGAGTAACCCATCACCCCCAAGGCTGTGGCTAAAGCAGCATCTATTCTTCAGAGTTTAGTTGGGAAGACCCCCTGGAGGAGGGAAAGGCTCCCCACTGCAGTATTCTGGCCTGGAGAATCCTGTGGACAGAGGCTACAGTCGTAGGACACGACTGGGCTCCTAACACACACACACACACACACACGAGGTCAGGCTGAGGAACGATGAAGCAGACCAGTGAGCTCCGTGCTGAGCCTGAGAGTGTGGGGAGAGAACGAGCGTCTCATCTCTCTCCTGCTAAACTGTCATCAGCTCTTCCTGAAGGTGACCGTGTGTTAATCGATCACATTGAGTTGCTTAAACTCTCATAATGTTTACGTTTAATCTGATAGCCTGTGTAAACACGATTGACAGGTTTTTGACATGAAGAGAAATGTTAACTTATGAGTATAGTCCTTTGGTTTCTGGTGTTTTCAAGCTGCCCTTTATGCTGTATTTCTCGTGTTGGAGGAAAGGCATCCTGGGATTCAAGTGGACATCCTGTAATACCAAAGATCCTTCAGGTCCACCTGGCAATTTGGACCTGAGGCAGCCCGCTGATTATGGAGACGGCACAGGCATGGCTGCGTGAGTGAAAACAAGCTCAGCAGTGCGGGGAGGAAAATGAAAAACAGTTTTCTAAACGCTGGCGTGAAAACAAATAGATGTGTCTTGTAGCGTTTGCTCAACGGCAGTTTATAATTACCGCTCTTCAAGGGCCTGTTTTAAGTGGACGCGTAACAGGAGCTCGAAAAGTAAACTTGTACGGGGTGCGGTGGTTCGGACGTGGCGGCAGCACCGGGGGGCACTGCTGCGTGGGAGCCGGGAGCCCGGTGCCCCGCAGGCCTCGCGGGCATGGAAGCGCGGGGGTGTCTGCACACAGCCCCGTGTCAGTTAGCTCGTGAGTAACCCATCACCCCCAAGGCTGTGGCTAAAGCAGCATCTATTCTTCAGAGTTTGTGGGGCTTGGGAATCCTCTGGGTCCGGGTCTCTCCCAAGGCGATGGTCCCTGGAAGGCTCAGCTGCAGATGCAGTTTCTAGCTCACTCACGCGCCTCTCAGCTGGCTCTGTCCTCGCCACTTGTAGCCCTGAGGTGCCAGTCCCTTGCACGCTCCTGGTGAAGTCTCCCTCTGCTCCGTGGCGTGGGGGCCTTTCCAGTGAGAAGCTCACAGCATGCCCCCTGGCTTCAGGAGGCGGCAGAGTCCTAAGGAGGAGGGCACAGCCTTTTACAGTGGGAGCACAGATGCGGCAGCCCTCGCTTTTGCTGGGTTCAGCTCCTTAGACGCAGGGAACTCGGTCCAGCCCACTCTCATGGGGAGGGGAACACAGAGAGCAGGCATGCCAGGCGGTGAGCCTTGAAGCCGAGGCAGAAATGGCCTGCCCCAAAGATGATGCCACATCCAGCCGATGGGCCCACGGTGAACTGTGAGACGGATTTTCAAATGTTTGCAGCCTTCGGAAGTACTGGTTTGAGGCATTGAGCCTGGTCCCCTTTAGGTGTCAAGCTGGTTGCTGAGTGCTGAGCCATGCTCACTGAGCCCAGGTTTTCAGGAATGGCTGAAGTTTAGGCTCCTGTCTGGGGTCATGGGACAGAGCGAAGACAGCAGCCCTTTATTAGCAGGATGCTCTAAACTCAAGAGAACCGGAAAGTGACAGTCGCCCAGCCATGTCCGACTCTGTGACCCCAAGGCCTACACAGTCCATGGGATTCTCCAGGCCAGGGTACTGGAGTGGGTGGCCTATCCGGTCTCCAGAGGATCTTCCCAACCCGGGCAGAGAACCCAGGTCTCCTGCATTGCAGGTGGATTCTTTACCAGCTGAACCACGAGGGAAGGCTGGAGAACTGCAGGCCCCTAGATACTTCATTATGTGCTGTGAGGCTGGGATTGGTGCTTTGCAGATCATTGAGGCAATTGATTTGTACAGTTCCCGTTTGGCCATGGAATGGGCGGCTGTGCTTGTTTTAATGGTCCCGGAACCCCTACTCCCAGCCTGACTCCAGATGTACAATTTCAGCAGTAAACTGAATAAAGGGATATGAACTTGGGTCATGTGACAAATGTTTAAGACGAGATGCACTCATTTTAATCTGACAAATTTTATTTTTTAAATCCGTTTCTTTCTTTTAAGTTGAAGCATAGTTGATATTACAATGTTGTGTTAGTTCCTGGTGTATAGCAAAGTAATGCAGTTGTATATATAAATATATATGTTCACGATTTTTTCTAAGGAAAGCAACATAAGAATTTACATATAAATTTTAACCAAAATAGGGTTGATTATAAAGTGATTTCTCTAGAATCACAGAAATTAACTCTACCTACCTCCTGACAAAAGCTGGGCACATTTTAAGTTTTTACTTATATCTGTCTTCAATCGGAGAAGGCGATGGCGTCCAACTCCAGTACTCTTGCCTGGAAAATCCCATGGACGGAGGAGCCTGGTGGGGTCGCTAAGAGTAAGACACGACTGAGTGACTTGACTTTCACTTTTCACTTTCATGCACTGGAGAAGGAAATGGCAGCCCACTCCAGTGTTCTTGCCTGGAGAATCCCAGGGACAGAGGAGCCTGGTGGGAGGAATTGAACACGACTGAAGCGACTTAGCAGCAGCAGCCCTCAATCTTGCTCATCATTGATCCCAAGAGAATTTTCCCTGTAAATTTACTTGTGTGTCTATTACACTTTTCAATTTCTGTGGGTTTTTTTGGTGTGTGTTTTTAGCGCTTGTCTCTGCTTTTTTGTGACCGGTAATCTCATATTACTTTATATCTTCGAATATTACTAATAATTAACAATCACTATTTGTAAGTGGTATAAAGGCACCCTCTATTTGTCAGCCAAGGGATGTGGGAGTTTCTTAACCTGGAGCGTGACGTGGGATAAAGCCGCAGTCCCACGGTTTCTGAACCTTGAATAAAAGGTTGAGCTATGCTGGTGCACGGGAAAGGCTTTTATGCGTCCTGGTGTTATTTTTGTTTTGTAGTGTGGTAACTAAGGAGCTTGTGTAATCCTGACTTCTCAAGGCACACCCTCTCAGGCTGGCGCAAAGGATTAAGAGGTTACTTCACAGGCTCAGGGCAGAGGCTGTGGAGGGTACTGACCCAGCGTGACCCGGGCTGTGCGCTCACAGGCCACGCTTCTAGTCTTGGCTTGTCAGCCCAAGGGCTGGAGTCTGGGAGGGGTCAGTCGTGTGTCCACTGTCAGAGAGATTGTCTGGTGATAGAGAGAGGTGTGGAAGAATGGAGGAGTCCGGTGGGGAAGGGCGGTCTTGATTTTGGATAAATAAGTACATTGTATGCTCTTGGTCCACAGAACAATGGAGCTCATCCAGTAGCTAACTGCTCCTCTTTCTGAACTGGTGAGAGACTTCTCCACTTCTTGCCTGGACAGAGCTTATTATGTGTTGGTGTTATTCCCATGTGCCCCAGTGATTTTTATGTCTGGACCAACAGGATTTCTCATATACACACATATATATATATGTATTACTACTACTAAGTCACTTCAGTCGTGTCCGACTCTGTGCGACCCCATAGATGCCAGCCCACCGGGCTCCCCCACCATATATACCTGTACTGACTCTAAGAAGTTCCCCCACTAGAACAAACATTTAATCTGGCCTTGAGCTCGCTGTATCTTATAGTGGGGTCAGTAGAATAGACTATTGCACGTGGCAAAATCAAGTACATGAGACTTGGAGTAAGCTCACCCCAGCTCAGAAACCAGTAGACTCGCAGCATAAATACTCATGTGTCACTGTCTCACAGCACCCCTCATGAATAAGATGTCAACCATCTCAAGAACCCGTCGTCTTTCTAATGAACTGGAGTCAGCTAAGGGCACTGAGCTTGTGGCATGCATGCTTGAGTTGGAGGTCCCCAGGAAGGCCACCGTTTCCTGGATCAGCCCACAGAGTGCAAATATTATACCCTAAATAACACACTAGTTACTGTAAACGTCAGTGGAGGGAGTTTTTCCTACTTTGATTTAATGAACGCCTCCGGCAAAGCCAGCTGTTAGCACTTCTTAACTGCCGGTCGGAGTGAACGGGAAGATGGGGAGGGCTGAAAACGTCTCTCCTGTATCTACTTTGGTCTAAGAATTAAAGAGAGTTTTCAACAGGTGTTAAAGAACGACACCAGGGTCCCCTCCAGCTTGATGTCCTTTGGGTGATGACTTGATCGGTTCTCCTCCAGGGTGTGGGCCTGGAGTTACACAAGGAGATGGTTGGGAAGTTAGTCTTGAATTGTTGCCGCTTGAATCCTCACCTACAAAAATCAGCAGGTTAGTTTTCTGGGTTCCCCCTGTGAGGGACAGTAAGTACAAAGGGGTGAGAGAAGGCACACCAAACACAAAGGGGATTACCAAACAAACTGAGCCCTGTGCGCTTCGACTGATAGCATCTGCCTTTTCTGAACAAAGGAAACACTTGAGGCAGACACGCAGGGAGGGAAGGATGCAGCTCCCACTGCTGTAATCGTTGTCATTTCTAGGATGCATCTGTAAACATATGCGACTGTGAAGGGCCTTACTGCCTTGGAAATCCCTTCGACATTATGCTGGGTGCACTGAGGGGAGATAACTTTCAAACACAAGGAAAGTTTTCAGTCTGATTATCTTGAAAAGGAGAAGAAAGTTTCTTCCTCAAATGATTTATAACTTGAAACATGTTGTCATGTTTTGGTAAGCCCACTTTATTAATTCCATCCTTCTCTGTGGCAAGTCTTTCAAAAATGCACGTACCACTGCAGCACGGCGCTTTCTCAACAGCGTATTGTGCTTAGAATGGCCTGATGGAAGCTGCTGGGCTCGGTTTAGTCATATGGAATGCGGAGCCAAGCTCGGGGTGAAACCTCTAACTGAATTACCTGCGAAACACCGACAGGCAGGCTTTCAGGACAGACAAAGCTTTGCTTTCCCAGCAGAACTGGGCCAAGTTTAGGTTGGCCTTGTAGCTGTCGCTCATTGGTTTTTACCAGCACTTTCACCTCGGGCTCCGGGGGGGTGGGGCCTTTTCCTGCGGTGGAGGCAAGGGTAGCCGGGGACTCAAGCTTTATCTGCTTATTTTAGAGAAAACTGACGACAGAGCAAGGTAAACGGCAGAGACTTTGGAATAAGAATCCACAGTATTTTCCTGCAGATTACCCGTGTTCTTGCGCGATTCATCATCTCCTGGAAAGGAAGAGACAGGCATAGGAAAGCAGCCTTCTTCTCTAGCCGTCAGTGTCCATCTGAGAAGCATCTCGGTTTCACCTTCTGGGAAGAATTCAGAGTACTCCCGTTGTTCAGCAATTTACTGTAGCCCCTTTGCATTTGAAAACGAAGAGTAATCCGGTCCTGTTCTCTTTCTCCCTCGCTCTCTTCTTGTCTCTCCACAGCCTCTGCGATCCCGGATAACGGAAGGCGGTCCTGTCTAAAGCTCAAAGTTTTTGTGCGGCCAACAAGTAAGTTCCCGCGACTGAGTGTCTCTGAGGGTGGCTTCACCACGCATGCACTATTGTGTGGTCTGGTTCATGGCGGTCAAACTGTTTTTTACTGTAAATCCTGTGTGGTATCTGTTTTGTATATCAACCTCCATGTTTCAGTTTCCATCATACTTTTTTCGTTTTTTTTTTTGGTCATGATGCTTTTAAGTACACAGCAGTTGCTAACTTGTTGTTTCTCAGACTGTTGTACGTGCACAGCAAATGGGAACAATTCTGGCATCTGGATACATGCCACTGATTGTAAAACAATCTCTCCGTAAATAAGAGGAAAAATTAGAAAGAAAGAAAAAAAAAAAAGAAAAAGAAATGGGAGTTAAAGGGTGTCTTCACTAACATATTTGGCTGTTATCTCTATTTTTGTTATAGATAGCTGTATGAAAACTATAGGTGTTCATGATCGTGTTTTCGATGTTAACGACAAAGTAGAAAATTCATTAGAACCAGCAGGTTAGTATGCTTAGAGAATCTCTTTTAACAAGTGCATCTCTGGTGCCTCCGTACTTTTTTTCCTTCCTCCCTCCCTGCATGTTTGCCTGTTGTAGTTGACCTGCTTTTGCTCATTGCTAGCGACGCTAATGTTCCTTATTTCTACCTCATTCCTCCAGTATCTCTGTGTAATTAATGCATGTTAGACAAACTACGACTTTGCTTTTCTCTCAATGTGGGTTGGAGATAACGCAGCATCCTAGGGTAGAAGCTCCATTAGAATGCTACAGTCCCACTTCTTTGTCCCACACCCTCTGAGCATGCTGGGGAATCACTGTGACTATTAACGGACCTGTTTTTGTATAATTCAAAGAAAATTTCTACTGTATGCGCTTATAAAAATTTCAGATTAGACCCCAATCTTCGGATAAAAGTAATCAGACTGTTGCACAAAATAGCAACTAATTCAGCCTCTTTAGTTTTCTCTAGAAATTCACAGGCATCATTGAACTGCTCTGAAGAACTTCATTTTATTTCAAATATTATCTGTGCCACTGTCAATAGAAGTAGGCTCGAGATGGATAATCATGTTGCCTCCTAACACCACAAATTCACGCACCCGCTGCTCCCACGAATGTATCCACGGTAGTCTGTCATGCCTAATGTGATCCTTGATTACTGAGGCAGGACAAGTATTAAGGATAAATTTTTCTTCAATTTTTATCGTCCACACACCCAAACTTCCCCGTCACTATGGAGAAAAATAAAACCCCCTAAAGGAATCATTGAAGCATTTGTGCTGCGGCTTACTGTGGATAATGTGAATCTGTAAAGTCTCCATTTATTGGGTTATGAGTTCAGCCCAGCTCTTTACTGCAGTTAGGTTGTGAGGTAGAGGGCGGGGAGCCCTCACATCTGTCTTCACTGAGGGGTGCACTTGTACGCCTGCCTACCTAGGGTTGCCCTTCCTCATCTGACCTGCTCAAGGTCTTCCCTCGTGTCCTTACCCATGTCCTGGGACTACCTCAAAGCTTAAGTGAAAGTTGCTCAGCAGTGTCTGACTCTTTGCCACCCCATGGACTATACAGTCCTTGGGATTCTCCAGGCCAGAATACTGGAGTGGGTAGCCTTTCCCTTCTCCAGGGGATCTTCCCGAACCAGGGATCGAACCAGGATCCCTGCAGGCAGAACCTCTACCAACTGAGCTACCAGGGAAGCTCTCAAGGTTTGAGGACAAAATTATTTCCTCTTCCCAGAAAGGTGTAAGCCCCCTCTTACATAAACAGACTCTCCCTGCCCCGCCCCACCTATTTGCAGTGGGACTCACCTTTCTGATGGCCTTGGACATGAAACAAGCTGGGACATCTGCTTCACCCGTTGAGTACTGTTGCTGGGACACACGGTCGGCGGGCCCTGGGGAAACGTACCCGGAATAGACGTGGTGCCTCCGGACACACAAGAGCTTCCGCATTGTAACTGACGGGAAGAGTTGGGCTTTCTCTCCAAGCATTTCTGTTTCTCGAAGGCAGGCCTCTTGTGCAAAGGAGAGGCATGTACAATAAGCTCTCAGAGGCCTTAGCGGCTCCCCAGGGATCCGTTAGCTGCCTTAGAAAAGTTGCAAGGAATGAGTGCTGACAGGGAGACATTTTAATTGTGTCCTGGAAATCTGGAAGCATTCCTGTGGTTTTTCAAGGTACCAGACCCCTCCCAGGCTTGAGGCCGTGGGCCGAGGCAGGACCTGTGAGTGAGTGGAGGTCTCTTTTAAGGACCTTGGAGTCTACAGTCTTCCTTTGGTAACTGAGCTGGTTATACCCAGATCCAGGGGTGATATTCCTATTTCTCAATTCCCATTCCTATGTTAGTATAAACGTAGGACTCTCTTACCATTGCTTGACGGAGATGTCCACGCAGAGAACTTGACCTTCGGGGCTTTGTTCACAAGTCATGTGGAAGCTGACCGGTGGCGCTGGGCATGTTACAGACATAACTTACCCTGAATTAAGTTTTTCTCATGCACACTGGTGCATACTATAGGCAGAGCTTTCCAGTAATCTTTTTTTTCCAGGTAAATCCCACTGCCCACTGACTGTTTAGAAGTATAACCGATTGTATGTTTTTTCTTTTTTATTGGTAAGAAAGAGGCACCGGAGGACCATTGCAACATTAGGAAAATTACCTTTGAATTCAACTAATGATAAAAGTGCAGGATCCTAAGATGCATTCATATGTGAACCTATTTCACAGTCTTTGGGGGAACAGGCTGTGTCTTCATTGGGCATTTAAATCCATAACGGCCCCCAAATCTAAGCGCTCATAGCTGATACAAGTTTGCAAACCTTGGACAGACTGTGGTCAGACCCCGTGTGCTGGGGATGGCTGTGCAGATGTACATGTAGGAAAAGCTCCTTAGGGCAGTGAGGACTACATTTATGGGCATTCTGGTGAGCATCTTCACTAAAAAAGTAAGACAAGGTTGAGCTATGATCCCCGGCTATATGAATACAATAACAGACTTGCTACTTCCCCGAGTACCTTAGGAAATTCAGGCTTGCAGCTCTGCCCAACCGTATTGGACGGCTGAGTGTAGACCAACTTCATGAAGCCAGCAAGGCTGGAAGGGTCTCGCTGCATGTTCTCAGCAACGCATACTAATTCACCTGTCTTCGGAATGTGTTCCTCTGTTTGTTTGCTTGCACACTCTGCCTGCCAATTTCCTGTCATCAGGGATACAGGTTGATCTCAGGGCAGAAATATGCCGCAGAACATGCTCCAAAACATCGCCAGCGTTCTCTCAGTGAACCGCCGAAACCCTCGTGGTGTGGACTCCTGTAGCCAGGAGGCGAGACTTGATTTGGCTTCCAAAAAGAAGTTTTCTTCCTCCAAGCCATGTTTGCTGTTCCCAGTGTTAGAAATTCTCTCATGTGTAGGTGCAATTTCTATCAGGCTAGGTTTTGCTTGTGACTTGCTCTTTAGAATTCTGAAATGTGCTCAGACTTAACCCAAATGACAGCCTAGCTTTCATCTTGCTTCCCGGAGGCCACAGGACCGCCCAGCACCGAGGCCCTGTTTAATCATAGGTCGCTCGTAGAATCTCAAGCCAGGACTAGTGTGTTATGGTGAGAAGAGACAAGCCCTGATGCCCTAAGGGACTGAGCTGTTTTTTTTTTTCCCTTTGAGGCCAAGATGGTACTTCACTGGTTGGTGGCTTAGGAAAAGATTAGGCTTGAAAGGCACATTTGGCCCTGTGGCTCCTCTCATGTGAGAAACCAAAGTTTTCCTCTCAACGGTCTGCAAGCGCCAGTCCCCTGCCTGTGCCGTGGGGGCCGAGAGCATGGCCAGCCCTCGCTGAGCTCCCTGACCCGGTGGGGACGGGGGCCCCCTTCAAGCTCACTGAGCGTCTGCCTGTTACTTGGGTCCCTTTCATCAGTGCACGACCCGACTTTACAAGGGAGAGGATTGGGTAATAGGTTAGTGAAAATAAGACGGAGAGGAACCCAATGGCTGATGTAATTTCAGGTGTATCAGTATGAGTGGTATTTCAAAATGAACCCTTAGAATCCTCAGGGATTCCAAATAACGATGGATTGGTGCTCTTACGACAGCGATTTGGATTTTCTTTTCAGGGCTATTCAGGGCATTTACATCTACCTCCTGCCTCCAGATTCAGTGCACCTGCAAGGCTACGAGCAGGGCAGAGGGTTGACAAGTCTTTGACTACATCATGCGGGGGCTTTGTCTTCCCCCTCTGCATCCATTTAACGCCCCATTCTTGCTTCCTAGCCTTTTCTAGCCTCCTCGGCCAGTAGGTATTCCATGCAGCTTTGCTCAAGTCCAGGAGAGGAGAGCAGATTTGACACAAGGATCAGCATTTTCTACACATGGGGACAGGCGAACACGATAAGAGCGGAAGCCTCAGCGCTGAGAAGACACGTTTCTGAGTGGGTCGAGGGAGAGAAAGTAATGAACAGAAACAGCCCCCGAGCGCCCGGCTCGAGTAAAAGCCAGGCTGAGCCTAAAAGGCGGTCGCTTTAGGACCAATGACAAGGGAGGGTGCGCTACCTGGTAAAGAAGGGGCCTGTGACATGATGTGAAAACAGATGCATGTAAGAGAGTGACGCCATCGAGGGGCTGGAGCTGGGGTTTAGGGATGCCCCTTTGGGGTCTGCAGAGTTGGGAACCACCGGGACAGTCTCACTTGTTGCTGTTCCCTCTGGCTGAGTGAACCCACCCTGCCAATCCCTACGCTCCGACGGGAAGCCCCACAGATGCTAAAATGAAATCCACCAGAACCCGGCTGGTGGCCCCAGTGGAGTTCAGGGATGACGGCCGGTGGAAGGAAGGAGGCGGACGACACGAGAGCCTGGTGAGGTCCACCGTGGGTGCTAATTGCTGCAGAGCTCTGTCTCCTAGTTAAGCCTGTTAATCATGCCGCTCCGGAAGGCTGTCCAGAGTCGGAGGCAGTCTTCCAGAACACTTGATGGCTAAATAAAAGAAGCTTACTTCACTTAATCCACTTTATTTAGGGGGAAATTTGCATCCACGTTGGTGATTTATGTGCCCAGCTTCAGCCTGATAAAAATAGTCAAGTTCAAGTCATTTAATCCTGAAGATACAGGGTCTGTAATAGAAATAGCTCCATAATTGATTCCTAATGGTAGGCAAGCCAGCGGGCACCGATTTATTTAGGCTCAGAGAGCAACACATATCGTTGAGTTAAAATGCTCCTTTGTCATTTAATTCTTCATCTTTGAAAATGCATCTAGACGTCCAGCAACCAGGCATTCAACACTAATCCTATGAAACCGCTAAAAAGAGGGAAAGGGGCACCCATTCCGGCTAACCACTAACGCGCCAGCATTGACAGCGCCCCGCCCCGCCCGCCCCCCCCCCCCTCTCCCCCCCTCCCCCACCC